>CM032228.1:258882500-259015000 GCA_019009955.1 Riptortus pedestris
ATTTCCTCAAACTACAGACTTCAAACGCCAACAACGATCGTTTAGAGAAAGGCTACAATAAAAAAAATCGAATTAAAAATTAGGATTTTGTTTTAATTTTTTTATTATGAGGAGGTAAGGATCATTTTTCAAAGCCATCGTTCTATCACATTCCATTTTCTACATTGTTTAATTAATTTCTTTTTACACATTTTTCTCTAACTCGAATATTAACCAATGTATGTATTTGGATATTTTATTTTTCAATTTCCTGTCAACCGTAACTCCTGCTAATACAGTTTTTAGTTAGATTTCCTGAGTCACTAAACATCTCGTGGCTGTAATAATGGTATTTATTCATGTTTACATAGTCTTACCATTACAGGATTAACAGAGAATAGATGATTTCTGATCAGGAATTAGGCATGTTTTACACAACCCCTGCGTTTAAGTCTACTTAATGCTTTATGCTATTCCAATTTATTTTTGCCTTTTTGACATAAAGAGCCTAATGTCTCATCTTGTGTCGTTTGTTTTCTTCTGGCAAGTATTTCATCTGCAAGCGTGTTTGCTTCGAGTACAGTTTGTATGTTATTGTTCATGTTGAAGGTTATGTTTCAAGCCAAGCAGAAGTAGCATAATATCTGAGATTTGGTGCCTATAATTGAATTTCTGTTTGTTATTCTTGGATCCATTATTCAATTCTTTGCTATTCTGAAGAAGCCATGCCTGCTAGTTCTACATTTTATGAAGATGACATAATTACCGTGCAAATGTTATTGTACTTGAAGAAATATAAAAAGAAGCCCTTATCGGGTACATTTTTCAATAAGTGTTTACCACTCCTAATTTGACAACATATGATAAATATTGTTTAATGTCATTAACAATTATTAGATCACACTTCAAATCTGGTAACGTCTAATAATAAGTGGGTACTTGAAGCTTCCAATAACATGCTGATAAGGGAAGAGGCACGAGCATGATTTAGCAGTATAATAAGAAGGAGTGATGAAGCAAGTTCTAATTTGGCAAATGTTTCGAGGAGTTGACGGAAATGAACCAAATATCTGCGTTAACTAATTCATTCTGCCATAAATATACAAGACTTGTCGGCCGATTGGTATCAAATATTATCTCATTAAATTAATTGGTCCGAAATCGTTTTCGGTTCTCTAGCAAAACTAGCTTTGAATGAATCTACTAGAAAATCCTACACTGAGGCTATTTTATGCAGAAGAAATGTTTTCCCCGAACACAGATCAGCTGAGTAAAACGAATGTATCGGAGACAATGTATTCTAGA
The DNA here is from genome assembly GCA_019009955.1 of Riptortus pedestris. Classification (NCBI taxonomy): domain Eukaryota; kingdom Metazoa; phylum Arthropoda; class Insecta; order Hemiptera; family Alydidae; genus Riptortus; species Riptortus pedestris. The sequence continues at coordinate 258,883,785 of CM032228.1, forward strand.
CCCTTCATTGGTAGATGGCCAGTCTACACCGGCGATGATTACTCTCTACACAAGAACGCAAGGGCTGCGTAAACTAAGCACATTTCACTGTGGAGAATATCTAGACCCCCGTCCCCGACTCTATGAATAATTGACATTTGTGCATTAAAAAAGCATTTGATGTATGGAAAGTAGTCTTAAAAATAGGTATTATATAAGGAATCGCCGAAATAGATTATACCATTCCATTAGAAAGCCCATAAATAGGCTGCTGGCGTAGTTTACGGAAATTGTAACATTTGAAAAAGGTCGATGATAATTTTTAAAGCATGACTCCTGAAGGAGAACAATGTCGGAGGAGCAAGCCTTCTCATTGATCCCGATCGAACTATAAATGTCTCTCCACAACTTCCGCCTCCTTATATAGTATTGTTGAAATTCTGCATTCTTTTGATTAGATTATTATAACTTGAGTTAACCGAAAAATTAAACCATCATAATTTTATAATAATTCATTTATCAGTCGATAATAATATCTAACTCATAAACATGACTTAATTTGGATAAGGAAAGTGTGGGGGGGGGGGAAGGAGATTCATTATCTCTTCAAGAACCAGAATCATACTTAGAACTATCAATTCAGTTTAAAAATGTTACGTCATTCTTAATAATATGCAAGAATAATATAAAGAGCTTATCATGCTTATATGATGACGTATTTGTTAAAAACTACGTACATGTTATAATCTAGGAGGAGTTAATACCAACCTACATATATACAGAGTTTCGTTGAGTTTGGTTTAGGCATTTTTGCCCTTTAAAATAGTAGTTTAAGTGAATATATTCCTTAGACATTGATATACGGTAAAAATACATATAAATCAATTACTTTAAATAACAAAATAAACAACTACTGTTATATTTGTCGAAAAACCAATAGGAAACGAAATTTGACAAATTTTCATTTCATGTCTCCCATATAACATCCACACCTGATCATCTAGTAGAATACTAATGTAGCCGATAGCCTATGTCAGGTTAGTAGTAATATACATACCAAGTATAATGGAATTCCTTTCAGACGTTTATGTGTGAAAAGGCAACAAAAACCAATGCCTCATATATCCTGTCAATGACATGATATAAGTATCGTGAAATTTAGAGAAGAATGTCAATTTGCAGAACGTGACGTTATATATATATATATATATATATATATAGATATATATTAGAGATTACGTTAATAAAAAATGGAAGAAGGGGAAATCCTTTCTTTCTTGGAATGTAATTTTCTTGTTAACCATTTTTAATTTTAACTTGAATAAATGTATTATGTGAATAAAAAGTAGAAAGGTTCATAGTTCTCTCCCTACCTACAGCTGGTTATTGGAGCTAGATGAACAAGTGTCAACAAAAGGTCTCAGATACGAGCAGTGCTTCTTAAATGAAATGGATTCTCTAAAACATGGCCGAGTGGTGATGAGAATGGAATAGGAAAGGAAATAGGCTCATATGAAAATATTTCCTTTTCTCCAAATGATGCCAGCTGATTGAAAAGGCTTGAATATACAGTAGTTGATAGCTACTCCTGCTAACCAATGTCACCATTCAATCTCACCTAATGCTACTTGACATTGTCGAATTGGTGTATATAATGGAGAAATTGCAATTTGTAATTCAGTTGTGAGTTGACTAGTAAGGCACAGCAATATCCTCTCCTTGCTAATTACACAATTTGCAAGATATGGAACAATATCTCACTATTATTTTGCTGTCTAGTTCAAACTGTACATTCTTTTAACTCTTATACATAGTTATTTAAGTATAAATAGAATTAATAATTTTCCATATTTTATTATTATTGATTTTTTATTATCAATAGAAGACATTTGAAAAAGGAGATGTTGTTGAAACGATATTTTTAATTAGGATCGAGCAATACAGCGTGTTTGTTATAAACCTCTTTGGTATTGTATAAATAGTAGTCAATTTCCTTATAGCCTTAGACGTTTCATGGCGCGTTAAGGCCTAGTTTTAACAGAGCGAAATTAGCTGAAATTTATGCATTTAACTAATTAACATGTGCATTTATAATGGCCAATCGATATAAATAAAATGCAATATAAAATATTTTGGAATGTCTTATTTTTCTTAATGAAAATCCAAATAAATCAAAATTTGAAAGTATTTACTTATTCGTTAGTAGTAATAATTATACTGTTGTTACATGTTAAATTCGCACTATGACGAGTACATGTCTTTCTAATTTAAAATCAGCTATGAATAATTTCCAGATAGTAGTTGGGAATGTAGAAAAGAGTTATTTGTGTTATGCTACATTTTAATATATGTTTGCTTTGACAGGGATCATCATGTTATTGGTTGTTCTGGCTTTATTGGCAGTTAGTGGTACTGCATCACCATTAGATGATTGGCACAGCTTCAAGGTAATTTGATGATGTAATATTTATGGATGTACAATTATAAGCAATATATTTCTGCCAACTGTTGCAAATCATATTTGGAGAAGCGACAAACCATTATTGGTATCTATCTATTCATAAAGAGAATTATCAGCTTTCCCAGTGCTGGACGGATAGTGATTCCATCTCTCATTCTATTCCCTATTTCGCCCTAACATACAGAAGAAAATTAGAATCAATGCAGGGGATGCTTTCGACACAATAAGAGAGAGAGGGGAGCCCCTCCCCCTCAGTTTAATAAGAATTATATTAATATTCCTGAATTATATTAGTATACCAAAGGACTTTGTTCATACTGAGCTCGTTCCGACTTCTCCAAAGTAGAATCAGCAGAGAAATGTAGTGGAAACATGCTTCACGAGTTCCTAAATTCTCTTAAGACATATTTTGATTTCTTCATCAAATATCGTCCTACAATTTAGCTTTGATATTTATTCTCTTGTTGGAACGTTAGTCGACTTATTTGTATTTTCAGTTTCCTTTTATAGAACCCCCAGCTTTTCTTTCCAACTATCAAATAATATGTCGTACCTTCAAATAGAAATGTTCAGAAACCGTATATATATATATATCAGAACGTTTCAAAAGTGTTTTCTTTTTAATAACTCGTGGCTTAATAAATTAGGCTCGTAACTTTGGATTACATTTGTTTTTCAATAAATATAAATAGGTCTCTTGTAGCCAGTAATATCCAAAAGAATAGAATCAGTCGACTGGCAAGGTTATATTGTACAATGTATTAAGCAACATATGCTATCGTTATGACTGATGCTTATTTGATAGTGTATTTATCATTTTCCAGCAAATACATGGAAAGAAGTACATAAACCCATTTACCGCTTGAATACTTTCCTAAATAACAAGAATCTGATCCAAGAACATAACAACAATTATGAAAAAGGATTAGTTTCTTTTCACATGAAGATGAACCTGTTTGGTGACTTGGTAGGTTCGAACATAAATTGGTCCAGCTTCGATAGCAATCTTTCGCATATTACATAAGCAGTAACTATTTTTTCAGACGGACGAAGAGTTCAGGGCTAAGTTTGCCAAGCTGAAGACATCTGATACTGAGAATACAGTTGGCTATGTTCGTTGCTGATGAAAATGCCCAAATCCTGGAATCTTTCGATTGGAGAGAGAAAGGTGCTGTGACAAACATATTTAGTTTTAATTATAATATAATATAATGTTATAACATGGACAATAGGTGTTTAGTTAGTGACGAACTTAGTAAATGAAGTTCTCACTCCCGCCCAGGACAGAAACGGGTGGTAACCTGTAGACAATACGTCACAATTAGACAATGTTCCATGCAATAACATGTTAATAAATAACGAGGTTATTCCTTGCACTATCATACCTCTTTACTAGCAGAGATAAAGTTATATAATCACAATATCAAGGATTATTAAATATCTAAGATAAAACTAATGAATACAAGCCCTTTCCCAAGATTTTATATTTTATTCAATCAACTATTCAATTGCTGCTCCATGCTGATATCGGCATGCCATGTAATTAATTTAAGTAAAATTTAATAGTAATATGTAACAAGTATATAATATGTTGAATTGCAGACTGGCTCATAGGAAGGACAACAATACCTTCAATTTCAATTTATTTATTAATGGACTCCACATCGAAGGTGATTTGCCCTTTCAAAAGTAATAACAGGCAACAATAACAAAAAAACATACCTTAACAACTAGTAACAATAACAAATTCCTTAGCAAAAATTAATAATAACAAATACATTAACAACTAGTAACAATAACAAATTCCTTAACAACTAGTAAAAATAACAAATTCCTTAGCAAAAAGTAATAATAACAAATACATTAACAATAAGGGACAATAATAAATACCTAAACAACAAGTAATAATAACATATACCTTAGCAACAAGTAATAGTAGCACATAACTTAGCAATAATACTAATAATAACAAGTACAAAAAAAAATAAAAAAAATAAAATATATATATATATATATATATATATATATATATATATACATATACAGTTGGTGGATGATTAATGCATGTTAAATGTTATCATATATTTCAATTTTGTGTAAGTATGAGAATATATTGTTAATGTGTGGGCTGCCTTCCGTCAATAGTTCTTGTAAGTCGTAGGGGAAGTCCTGGTGTTGTCGTTTTCGGCATTCTGTCAGTATATGTCTTATCGTCAAGGGAGTGTTACAAGTTGAGCAAGTAGGTCTGTCAGTCTTTGTCATTAAGTATGAGTGTGTTAATTTAGTGTTGCCGATTCTAAGCCTCGAGAGAGCTACTTCTTCTCTCCTATAGTTTCTGAAGCTTGATGGCCACATGCAAATAGTGTTCCTCAAATAGTTCGTACTTTGTTGTCAGTACTTGTGTTAATCCAGTCGGTTTGCCATGCATCAAAGATGAGGAGTTTTGTTTGACTTGACATATCTTCATGTAATACGTCTATTTGTTCATGTTCAAGTTTTTCAGCTGCTTTTTTAGCCTCTGAGTCTGCGTTCTCATTCAGTCCTACGTTTTCGTGTCCTGGTAACCAGTAGAATGTAGTGTGTTTATCTGGAATGGTAAGCTCATGTATTATTTTTTGGTCTATTGGGTGATTTGTGTAGATATTGTTTAGTATTTGAAGGGAACCTAAGGAATCCGTGCAAATGATAACGTGTTTGCTTAGTGATGTGTGGGTGTTCTTGAGGGCCAATAGAATACCTTGGAGCTCGGCTCCTAGAATACTGTAACAAGGAGGCAGTGTCTGCGTGATTACATTTCCCTCTCTTACTGCAGCTGACCCAACTCCCTTCTCGTTTTTAGACCCATCAGTGAACCACACGGTGAATTCCAGTTTTCCCAGTAAAAATTCGTTGAAGTGTCTTCGGCAATGGAATTTGGATTGTGTCTTTTTAAATTTTGTGGGTGATAAGTCTGTGGTGTATCGGATAAGCCAAGGGAGTTCCTCAGTTGGTTTTTGGGGACAAATATCATAGTTTGGGAGGTTTAAATTGTGCTTTAACGTTTTGTAGCGTAAACTTACTGGACGGTTATGAGTTGGTCTCAGTTCATATAGATCTTCGTATTCATTCTCTAGAATATTTTCAATGCACGAGGGCGTGGGGAATGATTTTATTTTATGGAAATATTTTGCTAATAAATATTTTCTTCTTTTGTCTAGAGAGGGTTCTACAGCTTCTACCTCTAGACTGTCTATAGGACTTGATCTGAATGCACCTAGTGCTAGTCGTAAGCCTGAATTGTGTATAGTGTTAAGCATATTTAGTACTGTGGGCTTGGCTGATGAATATGCTACGCTACCGTAGTCTAAAAGTGTATCAACGATACAAGTCTAGCATTACTTTTCTGTCAGCTCCCCATTTTGTGTTGCTTAGAATCCTCATAAGATGTAGCGACTTCTTGCATTTTTCTTTATAAGAAGCACCCATGTCAGTCAGTGGTCAAATTGTATTCCTAAAATTTTCAATACCTTTGTTTGAGGAATGAGAGAATTGTAAAGTGTTAGTTGAAAGTGTGTATTTCGTCTTTTCCTGGTAAATAATATGAATGATGTTTTGTTTGTCGAGAATTTCAGTCCCACCTTGTCAGCCCATTGTTCCAGTAATGTAATTGTGTGTTGTATTCGTTCCTGTGCTTTTGTAACACAAGAATCAGAATGAAAAATTAAAATGTCATCAATATACAGGCAGTATTGGATATCTCCTGGGATGAATTCCCCAATAGTATCGATTTCAGCGAGAAACAAGGTTGTGCTGAGTTCGCTGCCCTGTGGAACCCCCATCTCTTGTAAAAAGAGGTCTGATTAGCAATTTGCCATTTCTTACTTTGAATGTTCTATTCGAAACAAATGATCTAATAAAGCTAAGACATTTTCGTCGTATGCCACATTCATGAAGATCTATGTCTTGACGAACTGTGTCAAAAGCCTTAGTAATATCAAACGACACTGCCAATGTGGATTTCTTGTTTATTAGTGAGTTTAAGATGTTGTCCTCCAGTCTGACTATGTGATCTGTTGTTGAATGGCTTTTCTTGAAACCACATTGAAATGCAGATAGTAAGCTTTTGGATTCTAAAAACCACATTAGGCGTTTATTTAACATTCTTTCCAACAGCTTGCAGACACAGCTCGTAAGAGAGATTGGTCTGTAACTTGATACGTCAGATTTATCTTTATTTGGCTTAAGGATAGGAACTATAATACTTTGTCTCCAACATTCTGGAAGTATTCATGATGTCCAAGAGTTTGAGTTGATACCGATTCGGTAGGTGCTTTAACATGTCATATGGAATTTTATCTGGTCCAGGCGCAGTATTTTTTGTTTGGGATAGGGCATAAAGAAATTCTTTGTGTGAAAAGGGTTCGTCTATAGGATGGTTATATGGATGAGATGTCATGATGTGTATAGTTTGTGAAGCTACGTCAGGGTTATTGGCTTTTGATATGTTCCTGAAATATTGACCAAATGTATTAGCTATTTGTTTCGGGTCATTGATGACTTGATCACAGATTTTCAGCCCAGATAAAGGGATTTTATACTTCTTTCCTAATATTCGCCGCATGATTATTGGCCATATTTTATCGGGACGAGTATTCCCATTAAATGTGAATACAAATTCTTTCCAAGTTTATTTTTTTACTCTCCTGAATAACATGCCGATCAACAGCTTTAGCTTTTTTTTTATAGGCTTTTAGATTTGAACTACTTGGATATCGTTGAAATTTATTTGGAGCAAAGCGTTTATCACTACACCTTCACATTTTTCCTTCCACGAAGGCACAGGGTGGTATTTTGTGGGTGATTTTGATTTGGGGATAGACATTTCGGCAGCATCGATCAGTAATCTGTTGAATTCTGGAATAGATTGAATGTTCTGAGTAGGTGATATGATAATAACTCAAGACTGGGAAGCTGGTCTCACTTAGCGAGCAGAACCTGGTCGACTGTGATACTGAGAAAGATTATGGATGTCAGGGGGGACTGATGAAATATGCCTTCGATTATTTTTTTTTTTATTAAAGGAAGCGAAGAAGATCTGAAGAAAGCAGTAGCAACGGTTGGCCCAATCTCTGTAGGCATTGAAGCTGGACTTTCCTCATTCCGCTTCTATTCTGGAGGTAATGATCACAATTAGAAATAGAAAATTAACCATTATAGTCTCTACTTCTTTTGGAAACGGAAGTAAAACCCAAACAGGAAATTCCCTGCTTTCTATGCATTTGGCATAACTTTGTAGAATTTTTATGATAAACGGAAACTGCTTTACAAGAGGAAATCTACCAAATTGCACATTTGTTGAATGGAGCTATTCATTGGTTTATTCTGTTTCTGCATTTCAGGTGTATACTATGATCGTGCTTGCAGAGGTCGGTTAGACCACGGTGTCCTAGCTATAGGATATGGGAATGAGAAGGGAGAGGATTACTGGCTGGTCAAGAACTCCTGGGGCTTGGATTGGGCTGAACAAGGATACATCAGGGTAGTTAGGAACAAGCAGAACCACTGTGGAATTGCCGATGTGCCACTCTACCCCTTGCTCTAAACCTTATCAGCAGTTTTGCAAAATATAAATGAATTGATTATAAATATACTCTGGTTTATCTTATTTATAGTTACCTCCATGATTTAACTTTTAGATAAAACCGAAAAAACGCGTCCACGTAGGGACAGCCTAAAATAAGCAGATATTCCATTATTTGGAACTAACACATTCAAATCTCTTTTCATCTGGCGGGTATTACTGCTCTGATTTTGGCGAGGGATAACACGAAAAAAGAAGAAACTAATCCATTAATTTATGAGTTGGAGAAAAATGAAGAGGTGAAGAACCATAGAAGAATCCAAGTTCTTCTAGCTAACACTCCAATGCTTTTATTATATTTAAGAATAGTTCTGGAGAAAAAAAAAATGTCATTATTAAAGTTTTTTTTAAAAAACATTTGCAGATTTCATGAAATAAGGAAAACATATTTTGAGCCTTAAAGATGTTGCTAAGCTAACATTTTTATTCCTTTATTAACGTCCACTTTTTGCTACTATCGCTAATTGGGACGGATTATCTACGGATTACCACCCTTTTCTACCCAGGGTGGGACCAAGGATTTTATTTAATCAGTTCGTCACTAAATAAATTCCTTTTCTCCCAGGTGGGAATAATACTCGCCACTCTAGGTTTACCATGCCAGAGCCAACGATTTACTCACATGGCTAACCTGAGCTCCAAACAAACATTTGAGGTAATAAATAGTTAATTAATTACAGTTGAGACTGAATAACTTGTATGCCAGTTTGGAAACATCCTTTCCTATTTTTAGAAATGGCTTAGAAGTGAGCAATTATCCTACCAATTTCTATTTATCACATTTATAGTCATCTCCAGGATATAACTACTTCGTGTAGGACCGGCCTTGGTACTTCTAGCTTCCAGGCTATTCTTGTTGGTACTTCAGTTGGGCTTAAACCAACATAAAGTACTTCAGTATTAAGTCCAAATGATTTTGGGAGAAATCGATTTATTGAACTACCACGTACCTCACCAGGAAAAATTAATTCAAATCTATGTTAATATTTTGTGCTTAATAATTCAAATCTATACATAATGCACAGGAAACGGGAAATTTGTTAATATGGAGAAGAGTGAAGTCTTACATAAAAAAATAATTTTATTATTAACAAATCCACAGAAACGACGGGTATTTACACTTAACACTGGGACGGGTAAATGTCAAAATATTGTGCAAAGTAAAGCCTTGCCAAAAAAATACCATCACCATTCAGCTTCAAATGAATTCCCGAGCGAAGCCGGGTATCTGAGCTAGTATATATATATATATATATATATATATATATATATATATATATATATATACGAGTATATATAAAATTGTTTTAATCTGTCTGTACATTTATTTGTTTCTCAAAATTTCTGGATAATTTTTCGATGGAATTAAAACGATATCAACACTTTTTGGCTTTGGTGTTTGTTTGTAATTATTTCAGTCCTAAACTTCGGAACTGAATTTTGTGAAACTTGTTACGTTTATTACTACTAACCTAGTTTAAACATTAGTCTAATAATGAAAAATTGTGCTATTTAGTTTTTGTTTATGCGTGTACATAACAAAGGTTGTTTATTTTATAACTTGTTTTAGGCATTTTTTCGTATAACAATGTATAAAACAAGTAATATCCATAGGAATATTGTTATAGTCACCAATTCTTTCTAGTGTATAAATTTATTAATTTCTGGTACCTCACCTAGATTCGTTAATGGAAATGTATTTTATTTTTTAATAATAATTCTCAATAATAATGTTTTTTATTTCCCGCCAGTAACAAGTTGCCACTTAAGTCTACTTTATTTAATTAAAGACAAAAATTATTTATTTGTTAATATATTTTAATGTAAGCAGAATTGAGATACTAAATGAGTAGCAAGTTGGCTATACTGTGCCTAGGGAGGCGTGGGGATACTTCCTTTGTTCTACTTACAACTATTATCGGCATCTCATGTTGAACTGCTCGTATTTGGTCTCCTGACAACATTAATGTTCTGACTGTATGCATTAAACGTTTTCTCTTAATCCTGGGAGGATTTGAACTAAGGAGAAATTATGTTATTCTATCTAGATAAAATATACAACTACCAGTTTATGTACAGGTTCGTGTCACCGTGTTTTTGGAGAATGAAGTTATAATCACTTCTGCCACAGCCCTGCCGACGTCATATTGGCTAATGTTTACATGTCAGTTGATATTTGGACTTGTAGCAATGTAGAGTTATTCTCAGAAACTTGATTTGAACTATTTCTGCTGCTTATTAACACTGCTTCGTTAATATATTATACTTCATTGAACATCGTGTATTATTATGAATAAAAAGTTTACTTTACAATCATGCAGAAGGGCATTAGTAATAATGTTTATTATGCTGGCATCGTTGTGCTTTGGCCAGATTTTGGGGGAAGGAACTTAATTCTCACCTGATAACTATTCATGGTTATTTATACACTATTATGTTTTGAAAAAGATACACAGGAGACGGGTAATATAAAAATATTGAGGGCGGTAAAGCCTTACATGACAAATAAAAAAACCAGTCCTTCTAATAGGGACGGCCTGAAATAACCAGATTTATATTTGCGGGTAAAATTAATAAAATAGTAGATGAGAAAGGCCATCTTGGCCAGACGAGAAGGTAGTCGAATTGTGCACCACAATACCAACTGACAAGAGGAGTGCGCTGCCTTCCCCTCACTGATTTGAACTCAAAATGTTTAGTGTTGAAGCTGGAGAACCCACTTCGCACGCGTTCGTCTAAAAAAAATTATAAGAAATTGTCCAGAGTCTTGAGTTGTTCCGAAGACGGATACTTCAATTATTTAATATATTACTATTAATTCAAAACTAATAATTTTAACATGTAGTATTAATTAGTAGAATCTGTAGTGCCTTTGCAAGATGCTGGATGATATTGATCATAAAAGTAATTAAAACATAAATTTATGGTACATCTTGCACATCTAACAACAGGTTTTCCCACGTAAAGGGCGTATTAAAAACATCTGTAGGAAAGCAAACATGATGGTTATGTGAATAAAATTCTCTTTCACTGCAAAGTTTCGAAGCAAACGATGCATAGCATAACATATCAACAAATATTGCCGATGACAATCGTTGATGAAACAAAATGAATTTTAATACAATCATCTCTCAGACGATATTTCGCTATTCGGTTCAATAAAATACGAACAGTTTTCGAAACGCTTGATAACGCTTTGCACTTGATGATTTCTATCATAGGTCATCATTGGAATTTTCTTTAAATATATACAACACGTTAACAATTAAATTATCGAGCGAGTTATTTGTACTTAATTATTCTCAACGTTTACTAAACCCCCAATTATGCTCGTCCAATTTTTAATTACAAATAAAAAATAAATAATGATAGCAAAAGTAGGAAATTTGTTTCGTTTCCGACGGCAGTTATATTTGAGAATAGTGACGAATTTGTTGTCATATTTCCTAACTTCTGCCTGCGTAACGTTATTTTTAACATCATGTGGCCAATCACTGAATGATTCTCCTTCCTTGTCTATATGCTCTATTAATTTTTAAAATTGATCGCTAATTGAATTGGATATGAGTTTGATCTTTTCCGTGAGAGAGTGAGTACGATAATATTAGGAACGCTTGACTTGAGCTAGTGTGTGGAGACGTTAACTTCTCCTTGGATATGCCTCTATGGCTGAGTGCTGGCCTTGGATATGCCTCTATGCCTGAGTGCTGGCCTTGGACATGCCTCTATGCCTGAGTGCTGGCCTTGGATATGCCTCTATGGCTGAGTGCTGGCCTTGGATATGCCTCTATGGCTGAGTGCTGGCCTTGGATATGCCTCTGTGACTGAGTGCTGGCCTTGGATATGCCTCTATGGCTGAGTGCTGGCCTTGGATATGCCTCTATGGCTGAGTGCTGGCCTTGGACATGCCTCTATGCCTGAGTGCTGGCCTTGGATATGCCTCTATGCCTGAGTGCTGGCCTTGGATATGCCTCTATGGCTGAGTGCTGGCCTTGGACATGCCTCTATGGCTGAGTGCTGGCCTTGGATATGCCTCTATGGCTGAGTGCTGGCCTTGGATATGCCTCTGTGACTGAGTGCTGGCCTTGGACATGCCTCTATGCCTGAGTGCTGGCCTTGGATATGCCTATGTGACTGAGTGCTGGCCTTGGATATGCCTCTATGCCTGAGTGCTGGCCTTGGATATGCCTCTGTGCCTGAGTGCTGGCCTTGGATATGCCTCTGTGACTGAGTGCTGGCCTTGGATATGCCTCTGTGACTGAGTGCTGGCCTTGGATATGCCTCTGTGACTGAGTGCTGGCCTTGGATATGCCTCTATGACTGAGTGCTGGCCTTGGATATGCCTCTGTGACTGAGTGCTGGCCTTGGATATGCCTCTGTGACTGAGTGCTGGCCTTGGATATGCCTCTGTGACTGAGTGCTGGCCTTGGATATGCCTCTGTGACTGAGTGCTGGCCTTGGATATGCCTCTATGACTGAGTGCTGGCCTTGGATATGCCTCTATGACTGAGTGCTGGCCTAGCTAAGGAATAAATAGAGCAAAAGGATGACATTGTCAAGGTGGTATTGAAGCCAATATTGGACTCTTTCCATGACACGATCATTTCCTGTACACGTTCATTCTTGATAATGACTTCATTGTGCCAATCTTATGTTGAGGTAATTTCTATTTACATCTGTTGCAGTGTTGAAGTAGTTCAATATTATGAATGCTAAGGAAAATATTCTGGATTTCATAATATAAATAAGTTGAAGAGCTGTAATAACATGACATTACACCTTTTTGAGTTTCTGACTTGTGAAATGTAACGGATTGCTGAAGTAGACTCCACGATAGTAAGTGGCACTTGTGAAGTGAATTGTACTTGGAAGATAACTATCAATCTTACTTCAACTTCAACTAGTACGTTATATTTTCATACCTATGACATCTGAAGTGATCGTTTTAGCTGTTAAGGTTGTACAAATGATGCGATTTTCGAAAAATTTCTTCCACTCCATCGATCGTTTACACAAATTTTATTTGCTATAATTTATGAGTTTAAAATTGTAAAATACTTCAGAAGAACTTGAAATAGTCTATTTTACAAATGTCCATGACATCCTTAAAAAAAAGAAAAAGGGCTCCCAGATAAGATTGATGGACATTTGAGGAAATGTTTTGAAAATCCCGACGTGAGTACAACTTCAATTGCTGATTCCCTCAAGGGAAATATACTAAAAGGCAAATTATTCTGTGACTCTTCTAACACGTTTTTAGAATTCTATTACTCTTTTAATAAGTTTAAGGGCTCAAGTTAGACATGCGAGTTAAGGCATTGGCCTTAATCTCACATGGTAAACCTAGAGTGGCGAGTTACATTCCCTGTCTGGCCAATAGGAATTTATTTAGTGACCAACTCATTAAATAGTCCCACCCTGGCCAGAAAAGGGTGGTAACCTGTAGAAAATGAAATTTAGAGCAAGATTGATTAAATGTAATATTTTTATTTAACGGCCCCAGGTACAAACCTAACTATTTTATGTATTTAGCAACCTTTGTTAAAAATGCTCAATTTTATGTCTGAAGAAGAAACTTTGTATTCGTAGATGTTCATACATATGTTCTCTTGTGTGAAACGTCGTAACGTAGCAATATTACTTTCATTCCAGTTTCACTTTGTTTTCATTTAATGATTTATGAAATTTAAGCACAGTTTACACTTCTGAGAATAATACGACATCACTAAAAGAGTAAACATTAAATGTTGTCTAAGTATAGATGATGTAAGGTTTAACGAATAAATACAATCTACAGAGTTCAACGCTGCAAATCCTTTATTTTAGATGTACGTTAAAAAAATATCAATATTTGCAATAATATTCCAATATGAAATAAATATTAATGAGTACTTATTATTGATTTATACATAGACATCAACATTTAACAACTTGGTATAAAGTGACATTTTGCTGGAAATTAATTTTCTTGAGTATTATTTCCAATTACCTTTACAGTCTGCTTTATTGTGTAAGAATGTTATTGCAATGTAAAGACTAATCTGGTTTTCTTAAAATAAAAATATTAAATTATTATTAAATTCGACTTATATAATGTCCATTGGTAATTATTTTGTCCAAAAGGTATATAACAGAAGTTACTCTTAATAATAAGATAAATAACTTTTGTTGGAGCATATTTGTAGAAGAACAGATAGGAAACGAAATATTGCGATTTTTCGACATAGGTTCCTCTTGCAACCTGCACTACTGTTTGCCCCTAAAAGTGTGAATGTAGCATATATTCATGGAAAGGTTTATGCTAACTCACGTTCGGAGTTTGGTCGAGTTCGGTTTAGTCGTGCGTGCCTTATAAAATGATTGACTCCTGCTTGAATTAGAATGAAATAGTCTTTTTAAAAACTTAGTTGACAAATCAAATCGGCTTTTGGTTTTATTGAAACCAAAGGTCGGTTTTTAAATTATATGATAATTTATAGGATTGCTTTGATCTTCACTCTTAGAGAGATGATTATCAATAGAGCATGCGAACTTTAATCACAACCTTGAAACAGTGAATGCCCGATAAACATTATTCCTAGCCAGAAGATTTCACTATTGAAATATCGTGGAAAGATACAAACATTGGAAGAAGTATTCGGAGATTACTACAAAGGAGAGATATCTAGATCCCAATAAGAATCAAAATTCTTTAGTTGGTGTACTCTGAGTTATGCTAAACTTGAGCAAAAGTATAGTTTTGTATCACAAAATATGGGATTCACAAAGTGGTTGTTATGGACCTCGTGGCTCAAAATAGGTTTCCCAAGGATCGACAAAGACGAAAACTGATTTTGTGGGTCAAAGTGCTCTATAAATCGTTCGACGTTCATTAACACAAGTCTTTATTTGGATGTTTCAAGATACTCCACAAGTTGTGGCACGTCTACCAACTTGTTATACGATATGGATAATGTTTTAGAAGGAAGTATAATTGTCGCACAACAATTCGATAAGCTTGCACAAGTTTGTACTATATGAAAAACCCGGCAAGTCAATAAGTATTATACCTCTATTTATTTTGTTAAATTTCGATTAGAAACGATGTCAATTTTCCTTAATTAACTGACTGCAAAGTTTTTAAATAGATACTTACTTTGCATCAATCGAAAAACGAACTAGAGATCGTATTTGTGAAGTAATTTCGCAGGGGGGGGGGGGGGTCTGAGGTGTCAGTTGATTTTGGATAATGGATCTCTGGCCCGAAATATGTAGCTTGGGTATCCCTTTGGGGACGACAAACTGGTCGAGAAATAAATGTGATATTAACGACCATTTGAAGTGTTTCTTTTTTTGGTTAAGTGAATTTGTATGGATCATTATATCACAAAGTGTGTACCATTTCGAGAAGAATTATACTTACTACACCTCCACAAAATAAATATTCTTTTTCGAAAGGTGGGAATTCCTTTTAGCGGTGCATTAGAAGAAAATCGATCTTTGGTTTTATCCAAAGGGCCGGTCGTTGATTTAATCAAATGATTATTAATAAAACTGCTTCCAATTTAATACTTAGAAAGATGGCTGTTGAAAAGTGGGGCATTGTTATCGTTCTATCCTAATTACTGGATCTGGAGAAGGTGTGCCTGGAGGGCCCTTCCAGGGTGCCAGTAATGACGATTTATTCAAGAAACACCTCCATTTAGAGAGGACTATGAGACATTGGATAATGACACCATTTAGAGCACGGACCCTCCAGCCGTCATTAGGGCTATAATGGGGGAGGGATGGATGATTTTTCCTCTCTCTCCACGGCCAATATGTCACGTGCAGGCAGTCTCATCCTCGGTCAATGTCTGACTCACATTCTCATATTGTTATATTGGGCACCTTGTTACTCTCACTATAGTCACAACACGTATCTCTCTCTCCCACCCCCACCTCCCTCTCTCTCACTCTCTTTCTCTCTCTCTTTCTCTCGCTTCCTCCCTGCCCCAGTATGTCCCCTCACTACCCTTTGGCGAGGTTACACAATGATAGGTAGGTACATCACCTACTACCAGATACGCTACCGTAGAAATGCATAATTGAATAACAATTGCATAATGGATGTTCGCGTGAAATGATAATAAATAAATTCCTTGTCGATAGGAGCCTTGGCCACAGTTGCACCAGCTACAACATCAGTTCAGCAATTATTATTTTTTTTGCTCCAACTGGCTAGTATTTGTAAGATGCTTTTCTAAATAAACTATATCGAAATCGATTCATCTTAGCTACTACAGTAATGTCTCAAGCCAAATTGAATCAATCTTCTTTTGAGGCAAAACGTTATTTTAGTTCTTATAATACTTTTGCCAAGTCCTGTGAGAATGATAGGATTAGCAGTTAAATATATTATTTATATTATTGATTTCGAATTTTTGTGTTGGACTTTAGGAATGTGAAGTTGTCTAAGGTTAGTGCTTTAAAGGGGTTTACCTCTTAAATCAAGCTCTAAATCAAATACAGCCTTATTGGCGATTCTCAGTATTAAAAGGAAGTTATTTGTCACTTCTGGAGTAGAAAGTATCTGATTCATGTTCTTAATATGTTGAACAATCTCTTCCCCTCACCTATCTCTTTGAATATAAATAAAATTATTTTTAGGATAATAGTATTATTTAATTCCGTCAGGTAGATAAATTATTAAAATAATACTCTGAATCAATAATTTAAGAAAAAACATGGCGATTAGCCCTCATGCTGGACTGGAAGATGACAGGAGCCTAAACAGTTAATTGAGTTATCTTATTTCCAGTGAAACGCTGCCATTCCTGGAAGTGATTTCCAACGAGCTCTGCCATTATCCTATTACGAATATAAGCTAATGTACAAAACTATGCTTAAACTACATGTGCTCGGATTGGTATTAGACGGAAAATAAGTTTCATTATATATTTAATTGTAATAATGCAATCCATGACTATGATTTTAAGTATTCAAAAAGGAGACTTAAAAAGTGGAGGGGTAGATTAGGGACACATTTTTATTTATTCTTCAACAGTAAAATTTCTCATTTATAAGTCGCCTGTCTGACCCTCACGGGAAAACAATACGCCCAGACGGGAAGTGTAGTAAACATTGAAGCCTTGCCCAAAAAAAAAACTATGCAAACAGCAACGACGGGTATAGACCCTAAATACTGGGACGGGGAAATGCCAAAATACTGTGCAAACTAAAGGCTTACCAAAAAAAATACCATCATCATTCAGTCTCAAATGAATTCCCGGGCGAAGCCGGGTACCTTAGCTAGTATATATATAAATATATATATATATATATATATATATATATATATATATACATACATATTTGTCAGTTAACGCCCTAGCGGTCGCAATTTTTGTTTGATCGTTACCAAACTCGGAATTTAATCGTTTTATGTAAAAAGGAAGATCAAGTTCGTTAATGGTTGAAATCGGACCAGTGGGAGGGGGGTTTAGAGGGGGGATTTTTTAAAATTCACAATATCTCCGTTATTATGTGTCGGATCGAAACATTGTATAGAATCAATCTTATTGCAAATTAAATTTACTATAAATATTGTTCTATAAATTTATTCTGTATCTTGAATATTAACTAAATGTTTGCATTTGTATTCTGTGTATCGTCGGCAGGAATCGGCTATGGAGAGCTCTGGCGGCCGTTTCCATAACTATTCGTCCCTCTTGAATAGGTTTAGAGATACCTTACTGCTACTGGTGTTATTGGGCAGATTTAGCTACTGGAAAACGTCACTTGGGAAATCTGCTTAGTTTACGCAGCCCCTGCGTGACGGACTTTTATGTATATAAATTGTCTTTTGACAAACGAAAATCCCCTTCCTGAGATTATGAACAAATAATCCCACTATTTATAAGCTTTGAGAATAGCTTTTACATTCATGATATTATTAGATTTAATCTAAAGAGAAATACCAAAGGTGTCCATCTATCAGCTATTGATAATTGATATTGGTTTAAGGAACTCAACAAGTTTACTTAAGTGATGAGTACTTGAGAATTGAGGGAAAAACTTAAGTGTAAATCTGACATGAGGAAGTGGTCTCCATTTCTGGACGACAATATAGTCATAATCGACATGTCAATAACATCGATAGTTGTTATCTAAACATTGTCAGCTGACTCATTTACTCATTGATTGTCTACAACAAGTCTATCTTCAACTAGGCTTTCCAGCTCTCTTGGCTATTTGAAGAAATATAATCGGATGTTATCTGCTTCATAAGTTATACAACACAAAACAAAAAAAAATGCAACCTGTTTGAAACAAGGATTGGGACTTACTCATCAAAATGGGCAGAGGAACAAAGTGGAAACTCAGCATACTTATTTGTGTTAAGGTTCACTCGTAGGTTGGCAATAGTGTTTTCGCTCAAGCAGTTCTGGATACATTCACTACATCGATCATGCCCAGGAAATGACGAAAATGAGGTCCGTTGGAAATTATATAAATATAAAATATTTGTAAGATTTTTATAAGTCTAAGAACATAACACACTTTAATGAGTACTAACAAAATTGTTCACTCCCGTTGTAGTTATATAATAAAGCTCCTCTAAATAACAAAATAAACACCTTCTGTTATTTTCATGTTTGCCAAAAAACCAATACGGAATGAAATATCTCAAATTTTTTTCAGGCCTCCTTTATAACGCCCACCCCCTCCCGTCCAAACCTAAACATTTTAATATAGCTTATAATCACGGAAGAATTAATGATAATTCACATACCGAGTTTTGTCATTGTCATTCAAATTTAATTTGGTGGGGACAAATACTTGCGTGTTTAGCTATGGCGGATGTTTTTGTTCTGAATGCTTTAGATCAACCATGTGTTGGTTGACTCTTGTAGCAGTCTTCTTGCCTGTCTGCCCAGATAAACCTTACCACAACGGTATCATATATACTCCACTATCTTGTAATATGGGTGTTTTTTGGGCTCTTTAAATATTCGTTGAATATTTTATGTGGCTTGAATACTGCTCGTAAATTATATTTTCGAAGTATTCTCGCCTGTCGCTGCTTAGTGGTTTAACTTGAGTATTTTCAATGTCTTGTTGACTTATGGTATCAAGGTTCTTCTTAATATTTCTTAATACTCTTGTTACTTCCATTTTTTTGTAGCCGTTGTAGTGGAGTTCTTCTTTCAACTGCTATTTCATTTTTTAATTAATTTTCATTAAGTCCGTCACGCAGGGGCTGCGTAAACTAAGCAGATTTCCCACGTGAAGTTTTACTCTCATCCGTTATCCTCCCCGATTTCATAAAAATGCAAATAACTCGGTTAATATTCAAGATAGAGAATAAATGTATATAACAATATTTATAGTAAATTTAATTTGCAATAAGATTGATTCTATACAATTTTTCGATCCGATGTATAGTAACGGAATTATTTCGAATTTTATAAAATCCTCCCCTCTAAACTCCCTCTCCCACTGGTCCGATTTCAGCCATTAACGAACTTAATCTTTCTTTTTACATAAAACTCCTAAATATCGAGTTTGGTAACGATCAAACAAAAATTGCGACCGCTAGAGCGGTAACAGACAAATATATATATATATATATATATATATATATATATATATATATATATATACTAGCTCAGATACCCGGCTTCGCTCGGGAATACATTTGAGGCTGAATGGTGATAGTATTTTTTTAGCAGGCTTTAACATTCCACAATATTTTGACATTTACCCGTCCCAATGTTTAGGATTGATACCCGTCGTTGCCGTGGATTTGCTTATAATAGAATCTTTGTTCGATAAGGCTTCACAGTCTTTGATATTTTTATATTTCCCGTCTCTTATACATGTAAATATGGTGAATTTTTATTTCAGGCCTCCCTTATAACCCCCCTCCCGTTCGAACCTAAAAATTTTAATATAACTTATAATCATGGAAGAATTAATGCTAATTGACATACCGAGTTTTGTTAAGTTTGGTTTAAGCCATTAGTGCCCAATAAAATTGTTGGCTCCCGCTAAAGTTTTAAACGTATAACTCATTTATACTTAGGTATACGACAAAAGTGTATATAACAAAAGTTACTCCAAATAACAAAATAAACAAACTTTTGTTTTGTTTTATATTTGCGGAAAAAAAAAATAGGAAACGAAATATCACTATTTTTAATTTCAGGATTCCCTTATAACCCCCACTCCTGCCCGCCCATAGAAATGTTGGTATGGCTTATTATAATGAAGGCCTCACTGCTAATACACATACCTAGTTTTATTCAGTACGGTTGAGTCTTTTTTGGCAAATAATATTGTTGACTCCCTCTATAATTTTTAGCGTATAACGCATTTAAACTTCGGTATACTCCAAATAACAAAATAAACAACTTTTGTTATGTGCATATTTGCCGAAACACCAATAGAAAACGAAGTATCGCTATTTTTAATTTCAGGCTTCCCTTATAACCCCCACTCCTGTTCGCCTCAGAGAAAATTAATATAGCCTTAAGTCTAAGTTGGGTTAGTAGTAATATACATACCAAGTTTCATAAAATTCGGTTCAGCCGTTTATGCGTGAAAAGGTAACAAACAAACAAACATACACGAAAGAAACAAAATGCAGTTAAGGTGCCTATGACATGGGAAACGAAAAGTTATCGTGAAATTTCGCGAAAAAAATCAATGTACAGACAGAGGTTACAGTTTTTATATATATATATATATATATATATATATATATATATATATATATATATATATATATATATATAGAGTTTTGAACGGACCTCATTTTCGTCATCTACTAGGTAGGATCGATGGACATTTGAAGAAAAATTGCGAAAATTCCGTCATGAGTACAACCTCAATAGCTGATTTCTTTCCCTTAAGGGAAATCTGCTAAAAGGTCAAGAAATGGTAATTTCTCTTCATTTTCTAATTCTATGGTGAATTCGATCTGTGGTCGTTGCGCGTTCATGAAGTTAAAGAACTTCATTAGTTTTTCTTTGCCGTGTTGCCAAATTATGAAACAGTCGCCTACTTATCTAAGCCATAATTTGGGTTTCAATCCCTAGCAATTTGTTAGGTTAGAAATGTAAACAAACAGGTCTGCCCGTCTCACACCGTAAAGAAATACAATTACAGATATATATCAGAATATAACATATTAATTTTATTGAGAACTATTTACTATATCTAGTACTGTAATTAATAATAAGTCAGAATAATTGTTAGCTCAATCAATCAAATTTTAGTAGTCCAAAACCTTAAGACGGGGGGGGGGGGGGAGTCACCGGGACATATTTGCATGTATCTCGTATAATAAAGGTCTCTTCAATACAATTTTCGGTATTTAAACTTCCAATAATGTGATTTATTATGTAGCAGAGTATTGTTTATGTAACATGAGTAGAAGTGGCGGTTTGCTAATGGTTGAAAACTGAAAAATGCAAATATCTCGGTTAATATTCAAGATAGTGAAGAAATTTATATAATGATAATTATTATACATTTAACTTGCGATTGGTTGGATTTTTCGATCTGACCTATGGTAACGGAGATTTTTCGAATTTTCAAAAATTATAATGAAAGCGATAATGATAATACACATACCGAGTTTTATTTATTTCCTTTGGGTCTTTTGTCCCAAATAAAATTGTTCCCTTCAGCTATAGGTTTTACCGTATTACTACTTTATAATTCGGAATACGAATAAAGTTTATATACCAAAAGTTACTCTAAATAACAAACTAAAGAACTTTTGCTATGCTCATATATGCCGAACAACCAATAGGAAACGAAATATCGCTATTTTTAATTTCTGGCTTCCCTTATAACCCCCACACCCGTTCGACTCAGAGAATATTAATATAGCCTAAAATCTAAGTTTGGCTAGTAGTAATATATATATACCATGTTTCATACAATTCGGTTCAGCCGTTTATGCATGAAAAGGTAACAAGCAAACAAACATACACGAAACAAAATGCAGTTATTGTGCCTATGACATCTGAAACGAAAAGTTATCATGAAATTTCGAGATAAAATTCAATGTACAGACAGAGGTTACAATTATATAGATATATATATATACTAGCTTAGATACCCGGCTTCGCTCGGGAATTCATTTGAGGCTGAATGGTGATGATATATTTTTGGCAAGGCTTTACATTGCACAATATTTTGACATTTACCCGTACCAGTGTTTAGGGTTAATACCCGTTGTTGGCATTTTATATTAATAATATTTTTTTTTTTTATGTAAAACTTCACTGTCCTGCATATTGTCATATTTCCCGTCTCCTGTGAATTATGCATAGATTTGAATTATTAAGGAGAAAATATTGATATACATTTGAATTAATTTTTTCAGGTGAGGTACCTGGTAGTTCATATTGAAAAGAAGTGTTGAGCAAAATTTCTCTAAATAACAAAATAAACAACTTTTGATATGTGCATATTTGCCGAAAACCCAATAGGAAATCATTATTATTAATTTCATTGCCTCCCTTATAACCACCACTCCTGCCCATCCCTAGAAAATGTTAGAATGGCTTATTATAAGGAAGGAGTTAGTTCTAATACACATAATGAGTGTTTTATTTAGTTCGGTTGAGTCTTTTGTGCCAAATAAAATTGTTGTCTCCCGCTATAATTTTTAGCGTATAACGTCTTAATATTTCGGTATACGATGATAGTGTATATAAAAAAAAAAGTTTCTCTAAATAACAAAATAAACAACTTTTGTTATGTGCATATTTGCCGAAAATGCAATAGGAAGCGAAATATCACTATTATAAATTTCAGGCGTTCCTTATAACCCCCACTCCTGCCCGTCCCTAGAAATGTTAGTATAGCTTATTATAATGAAGGCGTTAGTACTAATTCACATAACCAGTTTGGTTTAATTCGGTTGAGTTTTTAGTGCCAAATAAAATTGTGGACTCCCACTTTAGTTTATAGCGTATAAGCTCATTTATGCTTCCGTATACGGCAAAAGTGCATATTACAAAAGTTACTCTAAATAACAAAATAAACAACTTTTGTTATGTGCATATTTGCTGAAAAAGCAATAGGAAACGAAATATCGCTATTTTTAATTTCTGGTCTCCCTTATAACCCCCACTCCTGCCCGTCCCTAGAAATGTTAGTATGGCTTATTATAAGTAAATCGTTAGTATTAATTCACACAGCGAGTTTGTTTTAGTTCGGTTGAGTCTTTTATGCCAAATAAAATTGTGGACTCCCGCTATAGGTTTTAGCGTATAACTCATTTATACTTCCGTATACGGCAAAAGTGCATATAACAAAAGTTACTCTAAATTACAAAATAAACAACTTTTGTTATGAGCATATTTGCTGAAAAAGCAATAGAAAATGAAATATCGCTATTTTTAATTTCAGGCCTCCCTTATAACCCCCACTCCTGTTCGTCTTAGAGAACATTAATATAGCCTAAAGTCTAAGTTGGGCTAGTAGTAATATACATACCAAGTTTCATAAAATTCGGTTCAGCCGTTTATTGCGTGAAAAGGTAACAAACAAACAAACAAACAAATAAACAAACAAACAAATAAACAAACAAACAAACAAACAGACACCAAAGAAACAAAATGCAGTTATGGTGTCTATGACATGTGAAACGAAAAGTTATCGTGAAATTTCGCGAAAAAAATCAATGTACAGACAGAGGTTACAATTTTATATATATATATATATATATATATATATATATATATATATATATATATATATATATATGCAGTTTTGAACGGACCTGATTTTCGTCATCTGGGTAGAATCGATGGACATTTGAAGAAAAATTTCGGAAATCGCATCATGAGTAAGACCTCAATAGCTGATTTCCCTTCAGGGAAATCTGCTAAAATGAAATATCGCGAATTATTTATTCAGGCTTCCCTTATAAGCCACACTCCCGTTCGAAACTAAAAATTATAATATAGCTTATAATCATAGAAGAATTAATGCTAATTTACATATAGAGTTTTGTTGAGTTCTATTAAATCGTTAGCGTCCAATAAAATTGTTGGATCCCGCTTTAGTTTTTAGTGTATAAATCGTTTATACTTTGTTAAAAGTGAATATAACAAAAGTTACTCTAAATAGCAAATTGAACAACGTTTTTTATGTGCAATATGTGCGAAAAAATGAACAGGAAACGAAATATCACTATTTTTAATTTCGGGCTTCCCTTACAACCCCCACTCCTGCTCGTCCCTAGAAATGTTGGTATGGCTTATTATAATGAGAGCATTAGTGCTAATGCACATACCGAGTTTTATTTAGTTCGGTTGAGTCTTTTGTGCCAAATAAAATTGTTGACATCACCACATAACTTCACCATTCAGCTTTCAGTATATCCCTCCTCCATATTTCCAGTAAACTCTAAAGTGATGGTTGTTGAATTATAAATTTCTTCTTTACTATTATGGCTACACTTTATTAGGCATAATCGATTATTTCTATGTTGTGACGCACTGATCTAAAGCAGCTTATGTTAATTGGAATTTATTTAGCGACGAAATAAAATCTTGGAATGGTAACCTTTAGTTAGCCCGTCCCCATCAGCAGTAGTAACACAAAGGGGCCTTAATTATCTACCTATATATATATATATATATATAGATAAATAAATGTTTGTATGTCCTTTATAAAATCGTAAATGCCTGAACCGAATTTTATGAAACTTGGTATGTATATTACTACTAACCCAACTTAGACTTTAGGCTATATTAATACTCTCTGAGACGAACAGGAGTGGGGGTTATAAGAGAGGCCTGAAATAAAAAATAGGGATATTTCGTTTCCTATTGGGTTTTCGGCAAATATGCACATGACAAAAGTTGTTTAGTTAGTTATTTAGTGTACCTTTGTTATATACACTTTTGTCGTATAACGAAGTATAAATGAGTTATACGCTAAAAACTAAAGTGGGAGTCTAACAATTTTGACACAAAAGACTCAACCGAACTAAAAAAAAATCTCCCCTGATTATAAGCTACATTAACATTTTTAGGAACGAACAGGAGTGGGGTTGTTAGGGAGGTGTGAAATATAAAATTACGATATTTCGTTTCCAATTGTATGTTTTCTGGTGAACCTGCACATGACAAAACATGTTTAATTTGATATTTAGAGTAACTTTTCTTTTATACATCTTTATTGTAATTTATAAGTAATTTGCATAGACGTTTTGTTATAGTCGTCAATGCGTATTCATGTATGAATTTATTTAACTTAGTACCTCGATGGATTAATACACTTTGATTAAACTTAACAGCCATTACTAACAGGTTGAATGAACACCAAAGGATATTGTCATGCCCCCCCCCCCACCTCTTTCCCAAACATTATTGAGAAATGTCATTTCTCATCTCCAAAAATATAATAAATACTTTATTTAATTAAAATAGTAAAATTATTCAACAAACACTTTTGTATTGTGAAAAAAATGTAATAAGAGTTATTAACATAATTTAATGTAAACAGGACTGACATCTTAAAAAAGTGGATGTTCGTTGGCATCAGTGAGTGAGGGAGGAGAGGTGGGAGACTTCCTTTCTGTCCTCTTATTGCTAACTTTATATTTCAGTCAGTTGTTTAAGCCATAGCTTTTTTTGATGATTAAGATTACTTCATTATTCTGAGTGTATTTACAAAACTCTTAGATTTTAATACTGGTAGGATTTGAAGTGAGGAAAATACTATTTTAGTGTAAGAGGAAAAGTTGTACAACTAGACGTATTATGGCGGGAATGCACAAATATGTTATAATCAGTTCTGCTGCAGCCGTCCCGACCTCACATTGGCTTACGTTTACATGGGATTTGATGATTATATTATTAGTAATGTAGAGTTTTTCTCAGAAATATGAATGTTTCTTAAGTCTCATAAATATATAATTTAAAAGAATGATCGTTGGAGAGGTACACCCAGTTGTTTCTGGAATTTAATTCTGCACCGTTATATGTTATACTTTACTGAACATGCTATGTATCATTATGAATATACAGTTTACTTTCCAAACACACTAAAGAGTATTTTTAATAGTACGTATATAAAACAGCTGGCATCGTTGTGCTTTGGTCAACTTTTCAGGAAATGAACGTTTATTCACAGATGGTTCGGAATGCAGAATTCTTTCTATGAATATGAATAATATGGTTAATACGATAATCTATGATAATGTTATATATAAAAAAAGGTAAATGCATTGGAAACGGGCAATATAAAAATAATGTGTATTTTGTAGAATTAAATGCATAAGGAATACTTTTACTATTATAATATCCCCAGCACGCCAGGTACTCGGGTGTAAATCCTAAGTATTGAGGCGGGAAAATCTAAAAATATTGTACAAAGTAAACCCCAAAAAATCATTCAGCTTCAAATGATTTCCCGGGCGAAGCCGGATACTTTAGCTACTATAATAATAAATAACTTATCATATTGTCATAAGCATAAATAAATTCTATATTTTGTTTCTCTCTCTTCCCAGTAAAATATTTAATTTTTATAATCAGTTATCAAATTTGGTTTACTTGTCTAAATAACTGAATAGACGAGTGAGTGGGAAAATAAAGGTTGTTGTCAAAAGTGATAGGAATGGCGAAGTTACTATTTAAATACTTAAAGTTTTAAAATGAAAGTAATCTTTTTGATCATGGGAGAGAAGATTATTGTGGTTGTGTAAGAAACGAGAGATGGTATAAGTTTAACAAAGAGATGGTGGCCCGGCTAACGACATCTGGGGGCCAAGTTTGTAAGCGACTTCTCACTAATGGTTCCTCTAGCTCCTAACGAGCGATCTTTTTACCCTCCGTCAAACTTTGTATAAACCCCAAATTGGAGCGTGATTTCTTAAAAACGAGATCAAGTTTCATTTGTGGGCAGGCGTAATGGAGCCGATTCATCGCCCCTCACCATCAATATCCATCTCTACCGTATCAACGAATCATCTTCCCGAATCCGAAACGGAAAAGAGACTTGAACCTTTCCTCCGCTTAAAAGAGAATTATTTTCCTTAAAAATATTTCTATCGCATGGAACAATTTCATCGCCTTTTCTCTGGGAGCATTTAGAATATATTTGCCAGTCTTCCTTTACAAAATAAATAAATAAAAGTAGCTAGAGAAAGACTTTTAAACTCATTAATATATGTCAGACAGGTTTCTTTAATTAATCATATATCCATTTCCACGGCATTGCAGCTGTAATATATTATCTTCAAGGCCCACTGGAGGCAAATAGATGAATAATGTATACAACAACAATTACAATACATTACTATACTGACAAAAACTGTTAGAAAAATGTTTTAGATCGTAAATCTGACAAAGGAGATAATTAAAGATTTACATTCTACCCCTGTGGAGAGGCACGGATCTCTTCAGTTTAGGCAGCAGCTGAGTGGGCCATTATTTGGGATTTAGCCTTCATTTGACTCCAGTTGCAACACTAACTGGAAATAACTGAACCATTAAGCACCTTATGTCTAACCTAAACATCAAGTCGCCTGTACACGGGCTGCTTATGTTGGGCCGAATTGAGGGTAATCCATTGCTCAGGGACTGAGGAAACTAAACACATTTGCTTGTATGACACAATTGCCATCTCATCTCATATCGTAATCTCTATTTCTATGAAAACAACCGATGATAAAAAGGTTGGGGGGGGGTTATTGAAGGCTGAAAACAAGGAAGTACAAATAACTCGCCTAATACTCGAGTTAGGAATAAATGTATAAAGCAACAATTGCAGAGCATCAATAGCTCAACATGATTGGTTCTTCATCACTTTGCCACACTACTCCATTATAAGGCAGATATTCTGAATTATCAATAATCAGTCATTAACAAATACGATCTTAGTGTGTGATGATGCACTTAAATATCGAATATGGTAGAGAAGAAATACGGTCTTAGTGTGTGATGATACACTTAAATATCGAATATGGTAGAGAAGAAATACGGTCTTAGTGTGTGATGATACACTTAAATATCGAATATGGTAGAGAAGAAATACGGTCTTAGTGTGTGATGATACACTTAAATATCGAATATGGTAGAGAAGAAATACGGTCTTAGTGTGTGATGATACACTTAAATATCGAATATGGTAGAGAAGAAATACGATCTTAGTGTGTGATGATGCACTTAAATATCGAATATGGTAGAGAAGAAATACGATCTTAGTGTGTGATGATACACTTAAATATCGAATATGGTAGAGAAGAAATACGGTCTTAGTGTGTGATGATACACTTAAATATCGAATATGGTAGAGAAGAAATACGATCTTAGTGTGTGATGATTCACCTTAATATCGAATATGGTAGAGAAGAAATACGATCTTAGTGTGTGATGATACACTTAAATATCGAATATGGTAGAGAAGAAATACGGTCTTAGTGTGTGATGATACACTTAAATATCGAATATGGTAGAGAAGAAATACGATCTTAGTGTGTGATGATACACTTAAATATCGAATATGGTAGAGAAGAAATACGATCTTAGTGTGTGATGATGCACTTAAATATCGAATATGGTAGAGAAGAAATACGATCTTAGTGTGTGATGACGCACTTAAATATCGAATATGGTAGAGAAGAAATACGATCTTAGTGTGTGATGATACACTTAAATATCGAATATGGTAGAGAAGAAATACGATCTTAGTGTGTGATGACACACTTAAATATCGAATATGGTAGAGAAGAAATACGGTCTTAGTGTGTGATGATACACTTAAATATCGAATATGGTAGAGAAGAAATATGTAATTCACCTACTTTTCAGCTACCGTTTTAGTTTTCAGTGTATATCTCGTTTATTTAGTTCGGTTGAGACTTTTGTGCTAAATATAATTGTCGACTCCCGCTATACTTTTTAGCGTTAAATAAATGCGTATTAATTTATACTTTGATATACGACGAACGTGTATATTTAAAAAAGTTACTCTAAATAACAAAATAAACAACTTTTGTCATGCACATATTTCCCGAAAAATCAATAGAAAAAGAAGTATCACTATTTTTAATTTCATGCCTCCCTTACAACCCCAACTCCTGCTCCTCCTGATAAAAACGGCTGAACCAAATGTTATGAAACTTGGTATGTATATTACTACTAACCCAACTTAGACTTTAGGCTATATTAATTTTCTCTGAGACGAACAGGAGTGGGGGTTATAAAGGAGACCTGAAATTAAAAATAGCGATATTTCGTTTCCTATTGGTTTTTCGGCAAATATGTACATAACAATAGTTGTTTAGAGTAGCTTTTGTTATATACACTTTCGTCGTATTCCGAAGTTTAAATGCGTAATACGCTAAAAACTATAGCGGGAGTCAACAATATTATTTGGCACAAAAGGCTCAACCGAACTAAACAAAACTCCGTATGTGAATTAGCACTAACTCCTTCATGATAATAAGCTGTACTATTATTTCTTGGGACGAGCCGGAGTGGGGGTTTGTAAGGAGGCCTGAAATTAAAAATAGTGATATTTAGTTTCCTATTGTTTTTTCGGCAATTATGCACATAACAAAAGCTGTTTATTTTATTATTTAAAGTAATGTTTGTTCTATTCACTTTTGTTTTATAACAAAGTATAAACGAGATATAAACTAAAAAGTAAAGCGGGAGCCGGCAGTTTTATTGGGCTCTAACTAGTGAATGGAACATAACAAAACTTGGTATGTGTGTTAGCATTAACTCCTCCATGATAATAAGCGGTACCATTATTTCTAGGGATGAGCAGGAGTGGGGGTTGTAGGGGAGCCTGAAATTAAAAATAGTGATGTTTCGTTTTCTATTGGTTTTTCAGCAAATATGTACATGACAAAATCATTTTTTTTGTTTATTTTGTTATTTAGAGTAACTTGTGTTCTATTCACTTTTGTCGTATGCCAAGTATAAACGATATCACTGAACACTAAAACGGTAGCCGACAACTGTATTTGGCACTAACGATTGAACGGAACTTAACAAAACTCAGAATGTGAATTAGCATTAATTCTTAAACGATTGTAAGCTATATTAAATTTTTTTGGTTCAAACGGGAAGGGGGGGTTATAAAGAAACCTGAAATAAATATTCGCAGTATATTACATTTTCTGTCCGGTTTTCAGTCACTGTTGGTCTTTGTACCGTATCAAGCGGAAGGAAGTTTACTTCAAACATAGTTTGGCGGACTGAACACTTTCTATGATATATATATATATATATATATATATATATATATATATATACTAGCTACGGTACCCGGCTTCGCCCGGGAATTCATTTGAGGCTGAATGATTTGTTATTTGATGATGGTATTTTTTTTTGGCAAGGCATTACTTTCCACAATATTTTGACATTTCAGCGTCGCATTGTTTAGAGTTTCTACCCGTTGTTGCTGTGGATTTGTAAATAATGAAATTGGTATTTACGGCTTCACTGCCCTCATATTAAGGGACATCAGCTATTGAGGTCGTACTCATGACGCGATTTTCGAAAAATTTCTTCAAATGTCCATGGATCCTACCCAGGAGATGACGAAAATGAGGTCCGTTCAAAATTATATATATATATATATATATATATATATACTAGCTCAATTACTGTGCTTGTTGTGGCTGAATGGTGATGGTATGTGTTTTGGCAAGGCTTTACTTGGCACAATATTTTGACATTTACCCGTCCCAGTGTTTAGGCTCTACACCAGTTCTTCCAGTTTTTCAAATGATAATTTGTCATTTAATAGAGATTTAATTTTTTCAATCTTATATGTGCATCCTTCCCTATTTATCAATTCTGTAAATAAATATTACATTTTAATTAAACCAAGGAAATTTTTTTTTAAATTCGTAAGTCTTTTTAAAAGGTCATACACGTAAACTAACCATTAATTAATTTTTTTTGTTATTATTTTTCATATTTGTTCATAGAATAGAATTTTTTGAGAAAATTCCAAATTATTTTGGTTTATCTCCAAAAAAATGCATAAGCACTCAAAAAGCCATTGTTTTTCTTTCATAGTCTTTTGGTTTGCACATTAACGCATAATTTAAAAAAACGTTTGCTTGCTTAGATATTCTGCCTCATGTGCAAAAGCATATTTGAAAAATTGGAGTTTCTTAAAAAAAAACGTCCGTCACGCAGGGGCTGCGTAAACTGAGCAGATTTCCCACGTGAAGTAATACAATAGAGAAATCTCCATCCAAGAGCCCAACACTTACGGCAAAGGGCCGAACTAGGTTTTGGCGGGAACCTCAAAAATCCGTTACCGGCCCAGAGTTAATAAAAATGCAAATATCTCGGTGAATATTCAAGATAGAGAATAAATGTATATAATATTATTTATTGTAAATTTAATTTACAATAAGATTGATTTTATACAATTATTCGATCCGACGCGTAATATCGGAGATATTTCGAATTTTCCTAAAATCCCCCCTCTAAACCCCCCCTCCCACAGGTCCGATTTCAGCCATTAACGAACTTGATCTTCCTTTTTACATAAAACGATTAAATTCCGAGTTTGGTAACGATCAAACAAAAATTGCGACCGCTAAAGCGTTTACAGACAAATATATATATATATATATATATATATATATATATATATATATATATATATATATATATAGATATATATATAAAATTTTGAACGGACCTCATTTTCGTCATCTCCTGGGTAGGATCGATGGACATTTGAAGAAATTTTTCGAAACTCGCGTCATGAGTACGACCTCAATAGCTGATTTCCCTTAAGGGAAATCTGCTAAAAATTTAATAAGGATGCAGTTAGTGAAATTTTGGAGGGGCTTATATTTTAATATGATCATCAATTTATTTTTTTCCTGTATCTCCACGCTTTTGTGAACACTTTAGTGAAAATTTTATCTTGATATATTGAAAATCACTAAAGTTATGATTTTTTTTCTAATACAATGTGTACAAATAAGCAACCTTAAAAATGTCAGTTACACAAACTTTCTCAATATTTCAGCATTTTTTCTCACAAAAACTACTGGAGATATCAAAGTAAAATTTTATACTCTTCATAAGGAAGGTAAAAAGTGTTGTTAAAAAAATTTTCATTGAAATCTGAAACCATGGGTGACATGATTTGAGATGGAATGACCCTTCAGTGAGTAAGTCATGTAGGTCGTGGGGTATCTGTAAATGGTCTCGTCTCTTGCAGTCTGTCAGTATGTGTTTTATTGTAAGAGTCAAATTGCATACATTGCATTTGGGCTGCTCTCTTTTTTTCATTAAAAAGCCACGAGTAAGGAGAGAGTGGCCAATGCGGAGCCTTGATAAAGTCACTTCTTCCCTCCGTGTATAAGTTGAATTTTTACTTGTCCGTGTGAATACTGTAGATTTAATTGTTCGTAATTTATTGTCTGTTTGTTGCCATTTTTGTTCCCAGTCTAGTAGTACGTTAGATTTAAATTATTAAGGACAAAATATTAACATAGATTTGAATTAATTTATTCAGGTGAGGTACCTGGTAGGTCATATTGGAATGAATTGTTGAGCATATCAATATTTCTACGCAAATTACTTGCTTCATACATTGTTCCAGAAAAAAATGTATAAAACAAATGATACTCTAAATAACAAACTAAACAACTTTTGTTATGTGCACGTTTGTCGAAAAACAAATGGACAATGAAATATGGCGAATTTTTATTTCAGGCCTACCTTATAACCCCCACACCCGTTCGAACCTAAAAATTTTAATATAGCTTATAATCATGGAAGAATTAATGCTAACTAACATACCGAGTTTTGTTAAGTTTGGTTCAATCGTTAGTGCCCAATAAAATTGTTGGCTCCTGCTAAAGTTTTTGTGTATATCTCGTTTATACTTTGTTATAAGACACAAGTGAATATAACAAAAAACTTCAAATAATAAAATAAACTACTTTTGTAGTGTGCATATTAGCAGAAAAACGAATAGAAAACGAAATACCGCTATTTTTAAATTCAGGCCTCCCTTATAACCCCCACTCCTGCCCGTCCCTGGAAATATTAGTATGGTTTATTATAATGAAGGCGATAGTGCTAATACAAATGCCGAGTTTTATATAGTTCGGTTGAGTCTTTTGTGCCAAATAAAATTTTTAACTTCCGCTATTGGTTTTAGCATATACCTCGTTTATAATTCGGTATACGAAAAAAGTGTATATAACAAAAGTTACTCTAAAGTACAAAATTAACAACTGTTGTTATGTTCATATTTGCCGAAAAACCAATAGGAAACGAAATATCACTATTTTTAATTTCAGGCTTACTTTATAACCCCCACTCCTGTTCTTCTCGGAGAATATTAATATAGCCTAATGTCTAAGTTGGGCTAGTAGTAATATACATACCAAGTTTCAAAAAATTCGGTTAAGCCGTTTATTGTATTGAAAAAATTGTATAGAACCAATCTTATTGAAAATTAAATTTATTGTAAATATTGTTCTATACGTTTATTCTCTATCTTGAATATTAAACGAGATATTTGCATTTTTATTAAATGTGGGCCGATAACGGACGAGTGAGTTTCCCGCCAAAAGCTAGTTCGGCCCTAACTGTTCGGTTCTCCTATGGAGATTTCTCTATTGTATAACTTCACGTGGGAAATCTGCTTAGTTCGCGCAGTCCCTGCGTGACGAACGTTTTTTATTTCCCGTCTCCTGTGCATGTAATTTTTTTTTATAACGTAAGGGACCATATAATTCATTACCATAGAAAGTCTGTCTTCCAAACCATATATGAATAAATGTTCCTTTCTCTTGATGCGGTACAAAGCCCACGGTGATAGCAGTTTTAGGTATGTGATTAGCGCTATTAAAAATACTCGTTTGATAGTCACGATTGTAAACTCTATATTCATATTGGTACACAGTGGTGTGTTCAGTAATTAAATAAATAAATTCACATTCCTGAGAATAACACTATATTGCTAAAAGTATAAGCACCAAGTAACATGCAAACATAGACCAATATGAAGTCGGCAGGGAAGCGGCAGAACGTATAGGGCAAAGGAAATAACCCCACGCCTTCCTAGCCCAGTGGTGACAACTAATTTAGGATCTCAATCCTAAATAATTATGTAAAAAATCTGATTAAATTATCTTCACAATACTAAAACTGTTTGTTCAAATATTTTTCACGTTTTAATTAAATAAAGTATTAAATACACTGTTATAACATTAATGTTTGGAAGAAGATAAGAGAGCGGGGGGGGGGGGCAGTATAAATTAATAGATCCAATCTGTTACTGGCGTTAAAAAAATAAGATAGATATGAATTATCAAGGATAAAATATTAAAATAGATTTGAAATCATTTATCCAGGTGAGGTACCTGGTAGTTCAAATTGGAAAGAAATGTTGAGCATATCAATATTTCTACGCAAATCACTTGCTTCTTACATTGTTATACAAAAAATTGTATAAAACAAAAGTTACTCTAAATAACAAATTAAACAGCTATTGTTATGTACATATTTGCCGAAAAATCAATAGAAAACGAAATATCACTATTTTTAATTTCAAGCCTCCCTTACAACCCCCACTCCTGTTCTTCTCAGAGAATATTAATATAGCCTAAAGTCTAAGTTTGGTTACAAGTAATATACATACCTAGTTTCATAAAATTCGGTTCAGCCGTTTATGCGTGAAAAGGTAACAAACAAACAAACATACACGAAAGAAACCAAATGTAGTTTTGGTATCTATGATATGTGAAACAAAAAAGTATCGTAAAATTTCGAGAAAAAAATGAATGTACAGACAGAGGTGATAATTTTATATATATATATATATATATATATATATATATATATATATATATATATATATATGTTTTAACGGACCTCATTTTCGTCATCTCCTGGGTAAAATCGATGGAAATTTTAAGAACTTTTTTGTAAATCGGGCCATGAGTACGATTTCAATAGTTGATTTCAGGGAAATCTGCTAAAAGGGTAGATTTTGTGAAACAAATTCATTTTTTAAGAAGTTTAGGTATATTATTAATATGTTGGATCCAGTCTGTAACACGTTCGTTCATGTTATGTGGAGTCTCTTTACTAAAATACAAAGTTGGAGGTGTTCGTTAGTAAATGTTTAATGGTTAATAATCCACGGTATGTTCTGGAGAAAAGCCTTTCTGTTCTATGCCGAAACTCACACGTTTATTTATTTAGAACGACCTGGTGGAAAGAATCAATGCAGACCGTTCAAGATCTGAACACAAGGACAAATGAATGGTGATGATGATGGCATTGTATTGATTGTTGCAAGAAACATCACAACTAATGAGTAGTAATGAGTTCTTAAAGTACTATATACCGAATCCATCAGTTGGTGCTGCCGGAGAAAAATAGGAAATCTTTTGGAAAGTGAGAGGTCCAGGTCATATTTGTCGTGAAGCGCCTAATAATAAGTCTTTGCAGAGGACTGGAGAGATAAGCCAATGAGATAAGGGCAAGTGATAATTGCAAGAGGAATGATTGGCCCAATCTGGTGAGGTGTATATGAAGTGAGAGAGGCAATGTAGAGGTACTAAGAAGGAAGTACTAATGAGTCTAGTACCGCAGGGACGTGCTCCTATTGGCTTAGTTACCATCTTCTTTGTACCATTAGGACAGCAACTTATAACAGGTTCGCCTACAACTCCTAACAACAATGTATATCTATCTCAACTATCAGCGTCTCCTAACAGTTTCTTCCTTACTTCCCCAATACCATTAGAATATAACACTATCTCTCTCACTCCAATCATCGGGCGAAGGCATCATGTAGTTGGCCAACAATCAGCTTCATAAAATGGAGCAGAGATGAATATCATCTGTCCAACAGTCAACAAGAACCATTATGGAGAAGGCATAACCCATTCCTTTGGTTATACAATTAATGAACTTATCCATTGCAGTGGGTTTGTTTTTTAAGCATTAAATTAACATAGCGACTATTTCTTTGTTACCTATTCCGGTTCAAAGATTTAACTAACTATTAATGAATTGTAAGAGACCAGGACTTCTTCCACCTACTAACAAAAAACTCATTAGACATATTCTATAGCAATGAAAAAATAAATAAATCGAAAATTCACTGCAATTGTCTGTTATAGATGGTGGTGCCTTAGCTCCCTTCCCATCGCTGCTACAGAGGATTACCGCCCTAATTATTGAAAATGTCAGAGTTGCCAGAGCCCAGGTATGGACTGGGCTTCCTATGCACCTCAGGTCAAGCAAGGGTATGGACTGGGCTTCCTATACACCTCAGGTCAAGCAAGGGTATGGACTGGGCTTCCTATACACCTCAGGTCAAGCAAGGGTATGGACTGGCCTTCCTATGCACCTCAGGTCAAGCAAAGGTATGGACTGGCCTTCCTATGCACCTCAGGTCAAGCAAGGGTATGGACTGGGCTTCCTATGGACCTCCGGTCAAGCAAGGGTATGGACTGGGCTTCCTATGCACCTCAGGTCAAGCAAGGGTATGGACTGGGCTTCCTATGCACCTCAGGTCAAGCAAGGGTATGGACTGGCCTTCCTATGCACCTCAGGTCAAGCAAAGGTATGGACTGGGCTTCCTATGCACCTCAGGTCAAGCAAGGGTATGGACTGGCCTTCCTATGCACCTCAGGTCAAGCAAGGGTATGGACTGGGCTTCCTATGCACCTCAGGTCAAGCAAGGGTATGGACTGGGCTTCCTATGCACCTCAGGTCAAGCAAGGGTATGGACTGGCCTTCCTATGCACCTCAGGTCAAGCAAGGGTATGGACTGGGCTTCCTATGCACCTCAGGTCAAGCAAGGGTATGGACTGGGCTTCCTATGCACCTCAGGTCAAGCAAGGGTATGGACTGGGCTTCCTATGCACCTCAGGTCAAGAAAAGGTAAGGACTCGACTACCAATGCACCTCAGGTCAAGCAATAGTCTTGACAGGGCTTCGTATGAAACTCAGGTCAAGCGAGGGTATGGACTGGGCTTCGTATGCACCTCAGGTCAAGCAAGGGTATAGTCTGGGCTTACTATCCACCTCAGGTCAAGCAAGGGTATGGACTGGGCTTCCTATGCACCTCAGGTCAAGCAAGGGTATGGACTGGGCTTCCTATGCACCTCCGGTCAAGCAAGGGTATGGACTGGGCTTCCTATGCACCTCAGGTCAAGCAAGGGTATGGACTGGGCTTCCTATGCACCTCAGGTCAAGCAAGGGTATGGACTGGGCTTCCTATGCACCTCAGGTCAAGCAAGGGTATGGACTGGCCTTCCTATGCACCTCAGGTCAAGCAAGGGTATGGACTGGGCTTCCTATGAACCTCAGGACAAGCAGGGGTATGGGCTGGGCTTCCTATGGAGCTCTGGTCAAGCAGGGGTATGGACTGGGCTTCCTATGCAGCTCAGGTCACGCAAGGGTATGGACTGGGCTTCCTATGCACCTCAGGTCAAGCAACGGTATGGACTGGGCTTCCTATGCACCTCAGGTCAAGCAAGGGTATGGACTGGGCTTCCTATGTACCTGAGGTCAAGCAAGGGTATGGACTGGGCTTCCTATGCACCTCAGGTCAAGCAAGGGTATGGACTGGGCTTCCTATGCACCTCAGGTCAAGCAAGGGTATGGACTGGCATTCCTATGCACCTCAGGTCAAGCAAGGGTATGGACTGGGCTTCCTATGCACCTCAGGTCAAGCAAGGGTATGGACTGGGCTTCCTATGCACCTCAGGTCAAGCAAGGGTATGGACTGGCCTTCCTATGCACCTCAGGTCAAGCAAGGGTATGGACTGGGCTTCCTATGCACCTCAGGTCAAGCAAGGGTATGGACTGGGCTTCCTATGCACCTCAGGTCAAGCAAGGGTATGGACTGGGCTTCCTATGCACCTCAGGTCAAGCAAGGGTATGGACTGGGCTTCCTATGCACCTCAGGTCAAGCAAGGGTATGGACTGGCCTTCCTATGGACCTCAGGTCAAGCAAGGGTATGGACTGGCCTTCCTATGCACCTCAGGTCAAGCAAAGGTATGGACTGGGCTTCCTATGCACCTCAGGTCAAGCAAGGGTATGGACTGGGCTTCCTATGCACCTCAGGTCAAGCAAGGGTATGGACTGGGCTTCCTATGCACCTCAGGTCAAGCAAGGGTATGGACTGGGCTTCCTATGCACCTCAGGTCAAGCAAGGGTATGGACTGGGCTTCCTATGCACCTCAGGTCAAGCAAGGGTATGGACTGGCCTTCCTATGGACCTCAGGTCAAGCAAGGGTATGGACTGGCCTTCCTATGGACCTCAGGTCAAGCAAGGGTATGGACTGGGCTTCCTATGCACCTCAGGTCAAGCAAGGGTATGGACTGGGCTTCCTATGCACCTCAGGTCAAGCAAGGGTATGGACTGGGCTTCCTATGCACCTCAGGTCAAGCAAGGGTATGGACTGGGCTTCCTATGCACCTCAGGTCAAGCAAGGGTATGGACTGGGCTTCCTATGCACCTCAGGTCAAGCAAGGGTATGGACTGGCCTTCCTATGCACCTCAGGTCAAGCAAGGGTATGGACTGGGCTTCCTATGCACCTCAGGTCAAGC
Organism: Riptortus pedestris; assembly: GCA_019009955.1. Classification (NCBI taxonomy): domain Eukaryota; kingdom Metazoa; phylum Arthropoda; class Insecta; order Hemiptera; family Alydidae; genus Riptortus; species Riptortus pedestris. Next base: position 258,922,416 of record CM032228.1, read on the forward strand.
AAGGGTATGGACTGGGCTTCCTATGCACCTCAGGTCAAGCAAGGGTATGGACTGGGCTTCCTATGCACCTCAGGTCAAGCAAGGGTATGGACTGGGCTTCCAATGTACCTCGGGTCAAGCAAGGGTATGGACTGGGCTTCCTATGCACCTCAGGTCAAGCAAGGGTATGGACTGGCCTTCCTATGCACCTCAGGTCAAGCAAGGGTATGGACTGGGCTTCCTATGCACCTCAGGTCAAGCAAGGGTATGGACTGGGCTTCCTATGCACCTCAGGTCAAGCAAGGGTATGGACTGGGCTTCCAATGTACCTCGGGTCAAGCAAGGGTATAGACTGGGCTTCCTATACACCTCAGGTCAAGCAAGGGTATGGACTGGGCTTCCTATGCACCTCAGGTCAAGCAAGGGTATGGACTGGGCTTCCTATGCACCTCAGGTCAAGCAAGGGTATGGACTGGGCTTCCTATGCACCTCAGGTCAAGCACGGGTATGGACTGGGCTTCCTATGCACCTCAGGTCAAGCAAGGGTTTGGACTGGGCTTCCTATGCACCTCAGGTCAAGCAAGAGTATGGACTGGGCTTCTTATGCACCTCAGGTCAAGCAAGGGTATGGACTGGGCTTCCTATGCACCTCAGGTCAAGCAAGGGTATGGACTGGGCTTCCTATGCACCTCAGGTCAAGCAAGGGTATGGACTGGGCTTCCTATGCACCTCAGGTCAAGCAAGGGTATGGACTGGGCTTCCTATGCACCTCAGGTCAAGCAAGGGTTTGGACTGGGCTTCCTATGCACCTCAGGTCAAGCAAGGGTATGGACTGGGCTTCCTATGAACCTCAGGTCAAGCAAGGGTATGGACTGGGCTTCCTATGCACCTCAGGTCAAGCAAGGGTATGGACTGGCCTTCCTATGCACCTCAGGTCAAGCAAGGGTATGGACTGGGCTTCCTATGCACCTCAGGTCAAGCAAGGGTATGGACTGGGCCTTCCTATGCACCTCAGGTCAAGCAAGGGTATGGACTGGGCTTCCTATGCACCTCAGGTCAAGCACGGTCATGGACTGGGCTGCCCAAGCACCCCCGGTCAAGCAAGGGTATGGACTGGGCTTCCTATGCACCTCAGGTCAAGCAAGGGTATGGACTGGGCTTCCTATGCACCTCAGGTCAAGCAAGGGTATGGACTGGGCTTCCTATGCACCTCAGGTCAAGCAAGGGTTTGGACTGGCTTCCTATGCACCTCAGGTCAAGCAAGGGTATGGACTGGGCTTCCTATGCACCTCAGGTCAAGCAAGGGTATGGACTGGGCTTCCTATGCACCTCAGGTCAAGCACGGGTATGGACTGGGCTTCCTATGCACCTCAGGTCAAGCAAGGGTATGGACTGGGCTTCCTATGCACATCAGGACAATCAAGGGTATGGACTGGGCTTCCTAAGCACCTAAGGTCAAGCAAGGGTATGGACTGGGCTTCCTATGCACCTCAGGTCAAGCAAGGGTATGGACTGGGCTTCCTATGCACCTCAGGTCAAGCAAGGGTATGGACTGGCCTTCCTATGCACCTCAGGTCAAGCAATGGTATGGACTGGGCTTCCTATGCACCTCAGGTCAAGCAAGGGTATGGACTGCGCAACCTATGCACCTCAGGACAAGCAAGCGTATGGACTGGGCTTCATATGCACCTCAGGTCAAGCAAGGGTATGGACTGGGCTACCTATGGACCGGAGGTCAAGCAATGGTATGGACTGGGCTTCCTATGCACCTCAGGTCAAGCAAGGGTATGGACTGGGCTTCCTATGCACCTCAGGTCAAGCAAGGGTATGGACTGGGCTTCCTATGCACCTCAGGTCAAGCAAGGGTATGGACTGGCTTCCTATGCACCTCAGGTCAAGCAAGGGTATGGACTGGGCCTTCCTATGCACCTCAGGTCAAGCAAAGGTATGGACTGGCCTTCCTATGCACCTCAGGTCAAGCAATGGTATGGACTGGCCTTCCTATGCACCTCAGGTCAAGCAAGGGTATGGACTGGGCTTCCTATGTACCTGAGGTCAAGCAAGGGTATGGACTGGGCTTCCTATGCACCTCAGGTCAAGCAAGGGTATGGACTGGGCTTCCTATGCACCTCAGGTCAAGCACGGGTATGGACTGGGCTTCCTATGCACCTCAGGTCAAGCAAGGGTATGGACAGGGCTTCCTATGCACCTCAGGTCAAGCAAGGGTATGGGCTGGGCTTCCTATGAACCTCAGGTCAAGCAAGGGTATGGACTGGGCTTCCTATGCACCTCAGGTCAAGCAAGGGGATGGACTGGGCTTCCTATGCACCTCAGGTCAAGCAAGGGTATGGACTGGGCTTCCTATGCACCTCAGGTCAAGCAAGGGTTTGGACTGGGCTTCCTATGCACCTCAGGTCAAGCAAGGGTATGGACTGGGCTTCCTATGAACCTCAGGTCAAGCAAGGGTATGGACTGGGCTTCCTATGCACCTCAGGTCAAGCAAGGGTTTGGACTGGGCTTCCTATGCACCTCAGGTCAAGCAAGGGTATGGACTGGGCTTCCTATGCACCTCAGGTCAAGCAAGGGTATGGACTGGGCTTCCTATGCACCTCAGGTCAAGCAAGGGTATGGACTGGGCTTCCTATGCACCTCAGGTCAAGCAAGGGTATGGACTGGGCTTCCTATGAACCGCCGGTCAAGCAAGGGTATGGACTGGGCTTCCTATGCACCTCAGGTCAAGCAAGGGTATGGACTGGCCTTCCTATGCACCTCAGGTCAAGCAAGGGTATGGACTGGGCTTCCTATGCACCTCAGGTCAAGCAAGGGTATGGACTGGGCTTCCTATGCCCCTCGGGTCAAGCAAGGGTATGGGCTGGGCTTCCAATGTACCTCGGGTCAAGCAAGGGTATAGACTGGGCTTCCTATACACCTCAGGTCAAGCAAGGGTATGGACTGGCCTTCCTATGCACCTCAGGTCAAGCAAGGGTATGGACTGGGCTTCCTATGCACCTCAGGTCAAGCACGGGTATGGACTGGGCTTCCTATGCACCTCAGGTCAAGCAAGGGTTTGGACGGGGCTTCCTATGAACCTCAGGTCAAGCAAGGGTATGGGCTGGGCTTCCTATGCAACTCAGGTCAAGCAAGGGTATGGTCTGGGCTTCCTATGCACCTCATGTCAAGCAAGGTTATGTACTGGTCTTCCTATGCACCTCAGGTCAAGCAAGGGTATGGACTGGGCTTCCTATGCACCTCAGGTCAAGCAAGGGTTTGGACTGGGCTTCCTATGCACCTCGGGTCAAGCAAGGGTATGGACTGGGCTTCCTATGCACCTCGGGTCAAGCAAGGGTATGGACTGGGCTTCCTATGCACCTCAGGTCAAGCAAGGGTATGGACTGGGCTTCCTATGCACCTCAGGTCAAGCAAGGGTATGGACTGGGCTTCCTATGCACCTCAGGTCAAGCAAGGGTATGGACTGGCCTTCCTATGCACCTCAGGTCAAGCAAGGGTATGGACTGGGCTTCCTATGCACCTCAGGTCAAGCAAGGGTATGGACTGGCCTTCCTATGCACCTCAGGTCAAGCAAGGGTATGGACTGGCCTTCCTATGCAACTCAGGTCAAGCAAGGGTATGGACTGGCCTTCCTATGCACCTCAGGTCAAGCAAGGGTATGGACTGGGCTTCCTATCCACCTCAGGTTAACCAGGGGTAAGGGCTGGGGGTGATGGCAGTTATGATGGAGCTGGCATTGGTATGCGAATAGGGATGGCAGTTATGATGGAGCTGCCATTGGTATGCGAATAGGGATGGCAGTTATGATGGAGCTGGCATTGGTATGCGAATATGGATGAGAGTTATGGTGGAGCTGGCATTGGTATGTGAATAGGGACGGCAGTTATGGTGGAGCTGGCATTGGTATGCGAATAGGGATGGCAGTTATGGAGGAGAAGGCATTGGTATGCGAATAGGTATGGCAGTTATGGCGGAGGGTAGGGCATTGGCAGTTATGATGGAGCTGGCATTGGTATGCGAATAGGGATGGCAGTTATGGAGGAGCTGGCATTGGTATGCGAATAGGGATGGCAGTTATGATGGAGCTGGCATTGGTATGCGAATAGGGATGGCAGTTATGATGGAGCTGGCATTGGTATGCGAATAGGGATGGCAGTTATGGTGGAGAAGGCAATGGTATGCGAATAGGGATGGCAGTTATGATGGAGCTGGCATTGGTATGCGAATAGGGATGGCAGTTATGGTGGAGAAGGCATTGGTATGCGAATAGGGATGGCAGTTATGGTGGAGAAGGCATTGGTATGCGAATAGGGATGGCAGTTATGATAGAGCTGGCATTGGTACGCGAATAGGAATGGCAGTTATGATGGAGCTGGCATTGGTATGCGAATAGGGATGGCAGTTATGATGGAGCTGGCATTGGTATGCGAATAGGGATGGCAGTTATGGTGGAGCTGGCATTGTTATGCGAATAGGGATGGCAGTTATGGTGGAGCTGGCATTGGTATGCGAATAGGGATGACAGTTATGGGGGAGCTGGCATTGTTATGCGAATAGGGATGGCAGTTATGATGGAGCTGGCATTGGTATGCGAATAGGGATGGCAGTTATGGGGGAGCTGGCATTGTTATGCGAATAGGGATGGCAGTTATGGGGGAGCTGGCATTGGTATGCGAATAGGGTTGGCAGTAATGGGGAGCTGGCATTGGTATGCGAATAGGGATGACAGTTATGGGGGAGCTGGCATTGTTATGCGAATAGGGATGGCAGTTATGGTGGAGCTGGCATTGGTATGCGAATAGGGATGGCAGTTATGTGGGAGATGGCTTTGGTATGCGAAGAGGGATGGCAGTTATGATGGAGCTGGCATTGGTATGCGAATAGGGATGGCAGTTATGGGGGAGCTGGCATTGTTATGCGAATAGGGATGGCAGTTATGATGGAGCTGGCATTGGTATGCGAATAGGGATGACAGTTATGGGGGAGCTGGCATTGGTATGCGAATAGGGATGGCAGTTATGGGGGAGCTGGCATTGGTATGCGAATAGGGATGGCAGTTATGGGGGAGCTGGCATTGGTATGCGAATAGGGATGGCAGTTATGGGGAGCTGGCATTGGTATGCGAATAGGGATGGCTGTTATGGGGGAGCTGGCATTGGTATGCGAATAGGGATGGCAGTTATGATGGAGCTGGCATTGGTATGCGAATAGGGATGGCAGTTATGGGGGAGCTGGCATTGGTATGCGAATAGGGATGGCAGTTATGGGGGAGCTGGCATTGGTATGCGAATAGGGACGGCAGTTATGGGGGAGCTGGCATTGGTATGCGAATAGGGATGGGAGTTATGATGGAGCTGGCATTGGTATGCGAATAGGGACGGCAGTTATAGTGGAGCTGGCATTGGTATGCGAATAGGGATGGCAGTTATGGTGGAGCTGGCATTGGTATGCGAATAGGGATGGCAGTTATGGTGGAGAAGGCATTGGTATGCGAATAGGGATGGCAGTTATGGTGGAGCTGGCATTGGTATGCGAATAGGGATGGCAGTTATGGTGGAGCTGGCATTGGTATGCGAATAGGGATGGCAGTTATGGTGGAGCTGGCATTGGTATGCGAATAGGGACGGCAGTTATGATGGAGCTGGCATTGGTATGCGAATAGGGACGGCAGTTATGGTGGAGCTGGCATTGGTATGCGAATAGGGATGGCAGTTATGGGGGAGCTGGCATTGGTATGCGAATAGGGATGGCAGTTATGGGGGAGCTGGCATTGGTATGCGAATAGGGATGGCAGTTATGGGGGAGCTGGCATTGGTATGCGAATAGGGATGGCAGTTATGGTGGAGAAGGCATTGGTATGCGAATAGGAATGGCAGTTATGATGGAGATGGCATTGGTATGCGAATAGGGATGGCAGTTATGGGGTAGAAGGCATTGGTATGCGAATAGGGATGGCAGTTATGTGGAGCTTGCATTGGTATGCGAATAGGGATGGCAGTTATGGTGGAGAAGTCATTGTTATGCGATTAGGGTTTGCAGTTATGGGGAGCTGGCATTGGTATGCGAATAGGGATGGCAGTTATGGTGGAGAAGGCATTGGTATGCGAATAGGGATGGCAGTTATGGTGGAGAAGGCATTGGTATGCGAATAGGGATGGCAGTTATGGTGGAGAAGGCATTGGTATGCGAATAGGGAGGGCAGGTATGATGGAGCTGGCATAGGGAGGCGAATAGGGATGGCAGTGAGGGTGGAGCTGGCATTGGTATGCGAATAGTGGTGGCAGTTATGGTGGAGAAGGCATTGGTATGCGAATAGGGATGGCAGTTATGGTGGAGAAGGCATTGGTATGCGAATAGGGATGGCAGTTATGGTGGAGAAGGCATTGGTATGCGAATAGGGATGGCAGTTATGGTGGAGAAGGCATTGGTATGCGAATAGGGATGGCAGTTATTGTGGAGCCGGCATTGGTATGCGAATACGGCTGGCAGTTATGTTGGAGGAGGCATTGGTATGCGAATAGAGATGGCAGTTACGGGTGAGCTGGCATTGGTATGCGAATAGGGATGGCAGTTATGGGGGAGCTGGCATTGGTATGCGAATAGGGAAGGCAGTTATGGGGGAGAAGGCATTGGTATGCGAATAGTGTTGGCAGTTATGGTGGAGCTGGAATTGGTATGCGAATAGGGTTGGCAGTTATGGTGGAGAAGGCATTGGTATGCGAATAGGGATGGCAGTTATGGTGGAGAAGGCATTGGTATGAGAAAAGGGATGCCAGTTATGATGGAGCTGGCATTGGTATGCGAATAGGGATGGCAGTTATGGTGGGATGGCATTGGTATGCGAATAGGGATGGCAGTTATGGTGGAGCTGGCATTGGTATGCGAATAGGGATGGCAGTTATGGTGGAGAAGGCATTGGTATGCGAATAGGGATGGCAGTTATGATGGAGCTGGCATTGGTATGCGAATAGGGATGGCAGTTATGGGGGAGCTGGCATTGGTATGCGAATAGGGATGGCAGTTATGGTGGAGCTGGCATTGGTATGCGAATAGGGATGGCAGTTATGGTGGAGAAGGCATTGGTATGCGAATAGGGATGGCAGTTATGGTGGAGCTGGCATTGGTATGCGAATAGGGATGGCAGTTATGGTGGAGCTGGCATTGGTATGCGAATAGGGATGGCAGTTATGGTGGAGGAGGCATTGGTATGCGAATAGAGATGGCAGTTACGGGAGAGCTGGCATTGGTATGCGAATAGGGATGGCAGTTATGGGGGAGCTGGCATTGGTATGCGAATAGGGATGGCAGTTATGGTGGAGAAGGCATTGGTATGCGAATAGGGATGGGAGTTATGGGGGAGCTGGCATTGGTATGCGAATAGGGATGGCAGTTATGGGGGAGCTGGCATTGGTATGCGAATAGGGATGGCAGTTATGGTGGAGAAGGCATTGGTATGCGAATAGGGATGGCAGTTATGATGGAGCTGGCATTGGTATGCGAATAGGGATGGCAGTTATGGGGGAGCTGGCATTGGTATGCGAATAGGGATGGCAGTTATGGTGGAGCTGGCATTGGTATGCGAATAGGGATGGCAGTTATGGTGGAGAAGGCATTGGTATGCGAATAGGGATGGCAGTTATGATGGAGCTGGCATTGGTATGCGAATAGGGATGGCAGTTATGGTGGAGCAGGCAGTGGTATGCGAATAGGGATGGCAGTTATGATGTAGCTGGCATTGGTATGCGAATAGGGATGGCAGTTATGGTGGAGAAGGCATTGGTATGCGAATAGGGATGGCAGTTATGTTGGAGCTGGCATTGGTATGCGAATAGGGATGGCAGTTATGGGGGAGCTCGCATTGGTATGCGAATAGGGATGGCAGTTATGGTGGAGCTGGCATTGGTATGCGAATAGGGATGGCAGTTATGGTGGAGCTGGCATTGGTATGCGAATAGGGATGGCAGTTATGGGGGAGCTGGCATTGGTATGCGAATAGGGATGGCAGTTATGGTGGAGCTGGCATTGGTATGCGAATAGGGATGGCAGTTATGGTGGAGCTGGCATTGGTATGCGAATAGGGATGGCAGTTATGATGGAGCTGGCATTGGTATGCGAATAGGGCTGGCTGTTAGGGGGGAGCAGGCATTGGTATGCGAATTGGGATGGCAGTTATGGTGGAGCTGGCATTGGTATGCGGATAGGGATGGCAGTTATGGTGGAGATGGCATTGGTATGCGAATAGGGATGGCTGTTATGGGGGAGCTGGCATTGGTATGCGAATAGGGATGGCAGTTATGGTGGAGCTGGCATTGGTATGCGAATAGGGATGGCAGTTATGGTGGAGAAGGCATTGGTATGCGAATAGGGATGGCAGTTATGATGGAGCTGGCATTGGTATGCGAATAGGGATGGCAGTTATGGTGTAGCTGCCATTGGTATTCGAATAGGGATGGGAGTTATGGGGGAGCTGGCATTGGTATGCGAATAGGGATGGCAGTTATGGGGGAGCTGGCATTGGTATGCGAATAGGGATGGCAGTTATGGTGGAGAAGGCATTGGTATGCGAATAGGGATGGCAGTTATGATGGAGCTGGCATTGGTATGCGAATAGGGATGGCAGTTATGGGGGAGCTCGCATTGGTATGCGAATAGGGATGGCAGTTATGGTGGAGCTGGCATTGGTATGCGAATAGGGATGGCAGTTATGGTGGAGCTGGCATTGGTATGCGAATAGGGATGGCAGTTATGATGGAGCTGGCATTGGTATGTGAATAGGGATGGCAGTTATGGGGGAGCTGGCATTGGTATGCGAATAGGGATGGCAGTTATGGGAGAGAAGGCATTGGTATGCGAATAGGGATGGCAGTTATGGGGAGCTGGCATTGGTATGCGAATAGGGATGGCAGTTATGATGGAGAAGGCATTGGTATTCGAATAGGGATGGCAGTTATGGGGGAGCTGGCATTGGTATGCGAATAGGGATGGCAGTTATGGTGGAGCTGGCATTGGTATGCGAATAGGGATGGCAGTTATGGGGGAGAAGGCATTGGTATGCGAATAGGGATGGCAGTTATGATGGAGCTGGCATTGGTATGTGAATAGGGATGGCAGTTATGGGAGAGCTGGCATTGGTATGTGAATAGGGATGGCAGTTATGTTGGAGAAGGCATTGGTATGCGAATAGGGATGGCAGTTATGGTGGAGCTGGCATTGGTATGCGAATAGGGATGGCAGTTATGGTGGAGAAGGAATTGGTATGCGAATAGGGATGGCAGTTATGGTGGAGCTGGCATTGGTATGTGAATAGGGATGGCAGTTATGGTGGAGAAGGCATTGGTATGCGAATAGGGATGGCAGTTATGGGGGAGAAGGCATTGGTATGCGAATAGGGATGGCAGTTATGGGGAGCTGGCATTGGTATGCGAATAGGGATGGCAGTTATGATGGAGCTGGCATTGGTATGCGAATAGGGATGACAGTTATGGGGGAGCTGGCATTGGTATGCGAATAGGGATGGCAGTTATGGGGAGCAGGCAATGGTATGCGAAAAGGGATGGCAGTTATGGTGGAGCTGGCATTGGTATGGGAATAGGGACGGCAGTTATGATGGAGCTGGCATTGGTATGCGAATAGGGACGGCAGTTATGATGGAGCTGGCATTGGTATGCGAATAGGGATGGCAGTTATGGTGGAGCTGGCATTGGTATGCGAATAGGGATGGCAGTTATGGGGAGCTGGCATTGGTATGCGAATAGGGATGGCAGTTATGATGGAGCTGGCATTGGTATGCGAATAGGGATGGCAGTTATGGTGGAGCAGGCATTGGTATGCGAATAGGGATGGCAGTTATGGTGGAGAAGGCATTGGTATGCGAATAGGGATGGCAGTTATGATGGAGCTGGCATTGGTATGCGAATAGGGATGGCAGTTATGATGGAGCTGGCATTGGTATGCGAATAGGGATGGCAGTTATATGGTGGAGAAGGCATTGGTATGCGAATAGGGATGGCAGTTATGATGGAGCTGGCATTGGTATGCGAATAGGGATGGCAGTTATGATGGAGCTGGCATTGGTATGCGAATAGGGATGGCAGTTATGGTGGAGCTGGCATTGTTATGCGAATAGGGATGGCAGTTATGGGGGAGCTGGCATTGGTATGCGAATAGGGATGGCAGTTATGGTGGAGCTGGCATTGGTATGCGAATAGGGATGGCAGTTATGGTGGAGCTGGCATTGGTATGCGAATAGGGATGGCCGTTATGATGGAGCTGGCATTGGTATGCGAATAGGGATGGCAGTTATGATGGAGCTGGCATTGGTATGCGAATAGGGATGGCAGTTATGATGGAGCTGGCATTGGTATTATTATGTATATATATTATGGGTGTTTCTTCAGAGAAACGAGTTATTGAGTTTGGTTACATTTCATTTGTCATTGCCTGGATATTTTCGAATATCATGTCTTGAAAAGAACATTAATTAAGTTTGTAACAACATCTTTCTCACCTGAGTATCATTGTTTTCTGTGTCTGGCATCAAACATTGGCATCATAGGGTTTTCACCCCCCCCTCCCCCCTAATCATCTTTCATCATTACCAGCTCTTTTTAACTCAACATGGCAGAATAAAATAATATCCAATAAATGATGTCATTACTCGAACCTCCCTAATTATAATTACTAATTTGGAAATATAATAAAATCATAGAAATCAAATTTATAAACATAATTTAACTGTAACTTTATATAAATTGTTTAATTGATGTATTCACCCTCGAGAAATAAAATTATATAGTTATTTATTGATGTCAATTTTATGCTACTGCGAATTAAGAGAAAGTTCATGCTTTGGCAGCTAGAATCGAACCAATAAAAAGCATATTTTTAGTGAGCTCATCACTTAATAAATTACTTATAGTTCATCCACCAATTGGACCTGACTAATAAGCTTAACTTGCGAATTAACTCAAATCAAATATGATAATAATTTTTTTTAATTATGTCAATATTATGATAAAAGTGATATTAATCCACAATAATTGATCAAAATCCAACATTCCAACAGAAGTAACAGATTTATTTTTTAGGAATAAGGATTCAGTAGTTATGCATATATATATATAATGTTTTCCTTTGCACATTAGCCATGCAGGCAGGGCGTTTATTTACTACATGTACCATACTATTACAGTATATTATAACATGTATGTTCATAGCACATCGTGTTTTGTATTCAAGAAATGATGTTCATAAATTTATTCTTGAAATAAAAAAATAAAAAAAATAAAAAGAGAAGAAAACAAAAAAAAACGAAAAAGAAAAAAAATGAAAAACAAAAAAAAAGATAAAAAATAAATAATGTACATAATGAAAGAACAAACAATTAAAGTGATGAAAAATTAGTAACAATCAAATAACATGTTAATTTAACTTCATTAAGAAAGTTATGCCCCTCATTCTATTGCATTACTCTTAATGTAGGCGTTAAAAAGAAAAAAAATATGGAAGGAAGACTTAAAATATTATTCTTTAAGAAAGGTGTTTAAAATGTCCTTTTATATATATATATATATATATATATATATATATATATATATATATATATATATATATATATATATAAAATTTTCAAAGAAAGTTTTATTATTTCTGAATCGCGATGCTTATTGTAGGTAATTCAAATGTATAATTACTGATATGAAAATGTCAACATTTTTCAAACATAAATAGGACTGACATAATTTTAAAGTAATCAAAAACTAATAATTTTTGAAATTGGTATACTTCTCAAATTAATCAATAATTATGTGTTTATTATTTAAATATCTTGATTATCAATATTTTCTTAAAAAGATTCCTTGAATCTTGTTAAAAACTGATTCATACAACTCATAATATTAAATGAACTAGATTAGATTTGAAAATCATTAAATAATAATGTAAGAATGGATCATAGAGCACAAGTTGTAAATTAAATTAAAATGTCATCTCAAAAACTTAAATAATTCCAAACAGAATTCAAACATTGAAGTATTGAATATTTGTTGCTTGATGTTGTCATTTTGCCAAACTACATATCTGACTGTAGGGCTTATTGTGGCTACTAGCTATAATAGGCGATGTCATGCACCACCCTACACAGTGATGCCTCTCTAACAACTCTCGAAAGGAATTCTCTCTGCTCTTGTCCACGACTTTATTGTTGGATAGTCTCATGCAGTAAATTATGACACAATTTATTCTTTTCCAGTCTAACCTGGATCATTATACGCACTGTCTTCTAACCATTTGTTTTTTGTTTTGTTTTTTTAAAGAAATTTAGAATCTTCAAATTGATCTACTTCATACCAGTGGTCTATCAAAATCAATTTTCAGTTGGTGAAACTGGCGATGGCTAACTAGTCTGGATGGGTTTTCTACTGATTATGAGCCTTTTCTAGTCGCTCAGGAATGACTGACGATTCTATACAATCAGTTTGTTATTATTATCCACTCTTTAACACTCTGCCCGAATGTATCAAATCAATTAAAAAATACTCTTTGTTTAAAAATAAATTGAAGAACTTCATGTAAGACGGATACAAAATATTTTTATACAGAAGATGAATACTTTCAGAAATGTTCAATTATTAAATAAAAATATTAAATATTAGTTGTAAATAATGTTCTAACGGACGACGGGACAAGTTTCTCATCATCTATGAAACTTGCCATCCTTTCACCAACAATATCGCCTCTTGACATTCTCTTCTTAAAGTGTTTTCTTTTTATTTTTTTTTAAATTTGAGGATAATATTTGAGCTCGACAGGATAGGTGGGTGGGTGGGTGAGGTGATGAGCTTGTCAGCATTCGTCAACTGCCTCATCCTGTGTCCCATCGAACATTCCACAGTCCTGCAACATTTCAGCTCAATCAAATTCAGTCCTTGCTATAAACAGACAGCCCACTACCTTCTACTGCCTACAAGGATTGTCTTATTACTGAACTCCTTGTGATTTTGATGGATTCACTAACCATGCAGTACATGTTGAGCCTCAGAAATCAGCTAGGTACATCAAACAAGTACTTGTACAGTAAATGTATGCAGAGAAAAATTAAAACCTTGTAAAATGATGAGGTTATAATGTAATCTTAATATAATAGTGAGTGAAACGATAAAAAGGAGCAAAACAGTATAAAAAGTGAATTAATGAAAAGGAATGCTTTCATAATTGCCCTTTAAATTAGATAAGATTTGTTTGGCACAAAGTTAAATAAAAGAATAAAAGGACTCTAGCAATCGAAACTAACTCCTAGTTGTTACTTGATAATATTCATAGGATATTTGACGAATGAAAATGCTCAAATTTTCAATTAAATATAATATTATTAATAAAAAATCGATTTAAAATTAAAGTAACAGAATAAAAACTGGTGGTTGTATTTAGTAGCACTTTAATTAGGAAAAAATAAAAAAAAATAAAAATTGGAACAATATGCAAAGATCATTTAAAAAAAAAATGCAAATTGAGATTTTTCGTATACATTACATACAATTTGGAAAATCTTGCTAATTGAAAATAATACTAATAATCAATGTAATTTATTTAAAATATCATACTTTCTGCTTGACTACGAAGAGATCACATTTAGATTTTTTTTTAATTTTAAACACCACATATATCATCTTTTAATACTCTAAAATCTTTATAGTAATTTTATTATAAATTCAACAACAAGTAATTTATGTTTTAAATTTCAATCTTATTTGTATGTATATCACATTGTTTTTAATTTTTTAATATAATTCTGTGTAGAGCTGATGACTGCTGAATCTCATCACCATTTTGTCTGGCAGAATTGTTTGCTGTTATAATTAGCGAAACAACAAGACTCAATATAGCAATATTCAAAAAGCAACTTGATAAAATAAGCATTAGATATAAAAACACCGAAATAATATTGATACTTATTAACTTACTTTCTGCCTAGACATTTTGTGAACTCTCTAACTCACATGGCTAACCTGAGCCCTCCTAGACATTTTGTTCAAAACAATTATATTATAAACTTCACTTGTAACTTATTTATTTAATTTTGTTAATCTTCTCTTGCCTTAAAGCCCTTTAAAAGTAGTACTCCCTCCTTCTCTCCAAAGAAATAAAATTAATTAATTTTGTTGTCAAAAATATTTCTAAAAATAAAGTGAGTCAAGGGAATATTACCAATTATCAAAATTTGGTCTTTAAAAGTGAAGAATTGCACATAAAATAAGCCCCAACAGCAGAATTATCACACATTTATAATTACATATAATAGAGTGTGAATATAAATTTAACATTTTGATTTTTAATTTTCAATATTTTAGTTAATCTAAAGAATAAATGATTTAAATTAAAGGGAAATAAACTAAAAGCAATCCTTTTAGAATGACTTACTCCTAAATACACTATTCCAATATCTAGAATGATATAGTAATTACAATTAACTTGTTCAACTAACATTTACACCAACTTTAAAAACGCCATGTAAAACTATATTTATTTAGATTTTAAAACCAAAAAATGTAGGATTATTTTTGGAGAGTTGGGATGCAAAGAAGTTAGCTGGGAAATTTTGCAGTTGGAGTAATCTATTTCTTTATAAAAAGTTTAGAGGTTCTCACAGATTATTATTTTTATCAAGTTACATTTAGAATTTGCAATAAATATGTAGATTGAGGTATAGTTATTATTCAAAGAGTAGAAATTTAAAGTCTTATTTGTTAGTATAATTGTGAAGTGGTCTAGAGGAGGTAGTTGAGAGAGAGAGGAAGAGATAGCGCTGGGGCAGGCTGTGGCTACTACCGCTGTCAGTGGCTCATCTGCCAACTAACTCCCGCCTTCACTCCGACTACCCGCCATCGCCTAGACCAGGGGTCTCCAAACTTTCCAGCCTTAGGGACATACTGATTACTCCAGTAAGTTCCGAGGGCCAAAACCATATTATCATTCTTGTTGGAGGTAAAAAGTGAAATAGTCCACTGATGAAAAAAAAGTTCAACGTTTAAAAAAGGCAAAAAACGTCCCAACGTTTAAAAAAGGCTGCAAATCGGACTAAAGTCCGCAAAACGGCAACACTGCATATTATTTATTTTCCTGTCATTATCTGTAATTTCTAGATTAGTCGTAGAATACGAGCCATGAGGAGTATCGTGACACGACACCTGTCAATGTAGATGTCATATTAATAATTATTCAACATAAAATTAGAATACTTCAGTAAACTAAATTTAATTTGGTATAAAAAATATGTTCACTAAAAGGAGTTTACAAGTATGCTAGCTCTCCGCGGGCCGGACAAAATCTGTCCGCGTGCCGGATGTCGCCCTCGGGCCGTAGTTTGGAGACCCCTGACCTAGACCAACTACCCCAAGCCGGCTAGTGTCTCATCTGCCAACTAACTCCCGCCTTCTCTCCAACTACCCGCCAACACCTAGACCCAACCAAGGTACGTATAAGATAAGGTAGCGCCATTCGCGAGTAGCCAATCAGAAAGCAGCAAGCCTCTACGTCACTGGGCTGAAAGATTCCTGGCTGACAAGCCGAAATACGATCAATATAAGCAGTTTTCTGATTAATTTGGCGAATAAAAAATGGTATATGTCTGTAAATGATACAAATTACTTTAGTTGAATATATTTTATTTCAAATAAACCATGTACAAATTAGATTCCATAAAAAATAAATACATAATAGTTCCTTAAAATTTATATATGTTGGGTTACATTTAAAAATCGTAATTTTTCTAGGTAATTAGCACAACAAAAAGTAAAACTTTACTATAATAAGATGAAATCTCCAAAACATGAAAACAGTAATGACTTCTATTATACAAACAAATAAAATTGAGATTAACCAAGCAATAAACAATGATACCCAGTTAAAAATGACTAAATTATTTTAAACATCAGCTAGTCAATATAGGTACAAGATTTTTAAAGGTTATCATTGGCATGTAGTCCTCCTTGTAATAAAAATATGCTAACATTTTGAGCCGCAGGGAATCCCTGGTTCCAGTAGCATCCTTGTGAAGAAAATGGCACAGATGTTGGAGCATATGCATTGAAACCGCACTGTCCCATAGAATAAATAACTGCGAAGGAAACATGTATCATTAATGATGGAGCATGGGAAATAATCTCCCTAGTGCTCTATAGGAAACAATACAAGAAAATTATTCTGTTTCCAATATTTTAAATCTTACCTTTTTAAAAGCTCCCATTCGCATGAAGTCTGTCTTGTCCAAAACAGTTGCTGCTGATATTTTTTGAGTGTATGCATTGAAACCGCACTGTCCCATAGAATAAATAACTGCGAAGGAAACATGTTATATCATTAATGATGGAGCATGGAAATATACTCCCTATAGTGTCTATAGGAAACACTACAACAAAATTAGTCATTTCTTACATTTTAAAAGCTCCCATTCGCATGAAGTCTGTCTTGCCCAAAACAGTTGCTGCTGTTTTTTTTTGAGTTTTTGAATTGATACCGCACTGTCCCATAGAATAAATAACTGCGAAGGAAACATGTTATATCATTAATGATGGAGCATGGAAATATACTCCTATAGTGTCTATAGGAAACACTACAAGAAAATTATTCTTTTCTTACATTTTAAAAGCTCCCATTCGCATGAAGTATGTCTTGTCCAAAACAGTTGCTGCTGATATTTTTTGAGTGTATGCAGTGAAACCGCTCTGTCCCATAGAATAAAATAACTGCGAAGGAAACATGTTATATCATTAATGATGGAGCATGGAAATATACTCCTATAGTGTCTATAGGAAACACTACAAGAAAATTATTCTTTTCTTACATTTTAAAAGCTCCCATTCGCATGAAGTCTGTCTTGTCCAAAACAGTTGCTGCTGATATTTTTTGAGTGTATGCTCTGAATTTGAGCTTTGGATAATATTGGATAACAAATCCTTTCCATTTCTTTTTTCACTGCATTTTTTCTTCTTTTTGCATTTTTATCTGGTAAATAACTGTTAGCAATTTAGTAACTCTCTTTTTTAAATTAAAGTTATTACTTTCTAAATTTTTTACTTGGATCAGCAAGGACTTTAATTGGGATTCATATTCAGCAATTTTTTCCTTTAAGAGAATACATCCATCGCAATCAACTTCTTCTGTATTACATGAAAAATCACTTTTCAGCTTTTTGGGAGAAATCTCATTAATGTGACGCAGGGCACGTTGAGTTATTTCACGTTTTTTACTCCTACAGTCTCTAGATGTTTCACATTTTGAGTCAGAAGTAGAGCTAGTAGGTGTTTGTTTACTTACGGACGATACTGGTAAATTAAGATGCGGCACAGCTTCTTCTTTTAATATCAATCTATTAGGAACATAGCCTAACAATTCTGCTTGTAAATTCCTTTGGTAATCACTATCACTGAAATGTTCTGAACAAACCCGAGCAAAAGTAGGATTAAATTTCAAATCTCCTCATCTACACAGAACTATCCACTGTTTCTTAATTTCTTCGTTTTTCGGGAACCAGTGATAAGATACAGACTTGCCTGTTCTCCTAGAGTTGTTGGAACATGTTGCCATAGCACACTCACTCATTTTGAAAAAAAAAAAAAGCACTTATAACAATGGAAAATAAAACAATTAACTAAAAACACAACGATGCTCACGATGTAAACAAAGCTGAGTTCAGCCCAGTGACGTCATGCGCCAAAGTCGCAAAAATTTTTGATCTGCGCACCTGCCGAATGGCACCCCCCTGGACCCAACTACCCCAAGCCGGCTAGTGGCTCATCTGCCAACTAACTCCCGCCTTCTCTCCAACTTCCCGCCATCACCTAGACCAACTACCCCAAGCCGGCTAGTGGCTCATCTGCCAACTAACTCCCGCCTTCACTCCAACTACCCGCCAACACCTAGACCAACTATCCCAAGCCGGCTAGTGGCTCATCTAGCTCATTTTTTTGTCAGTTTGTTCAAGACGAAGATACAAATTTTCTGCTTCTTTTTCTTGTTTTTTAATATATGCTATAAATTTCCCGAAACCAAAAATCGCATAAATTCTGCTGTGCATTGAAAAATTTAATAGCCTCTATTCCTGAAACGATTTTACAAAGAATGCTGTAAGTTATACAAGTTACGTTTGGGTTCTATGCTCTTTAATGTGATGCCAACTCATGACTATTTTTTTAATCATGAAATTATTGTTTTTCAGGGATTCCTAAATACAAATCCATACTAATAGGTGTACTACTGGTTGCCAAGCTCTTACCAGTTGCCAGACGTACTTACATATAAGCAGGTCGTCTTGGGTATTAAATCCAAAAAGTATTCCCATTAAAACTTATACCCCATGTGATTTTCAGATGAAGTGATTCAAAGATTGTATTTCAAGTTCAATTTAGGTTAAAACTTTGAATATTGAAGCACGAAATAGCACCCTGCTAATATGATGAAATATAAGTTATTGATTAAAAGTAAGATGGACCAGGAGGAGAAGCGAAGGAATGCCATATTCGTATTGGTCAGGCTGATAAAGGAGTACGACAGAGATCGCTATATGCCTCCTTCCCAGTTCATTGAGGAAAACCTGAAAGCGGAAGTAGTGAAGAGCAACAAGCAGTTTCCGGGTGATGCTCGTCCTTTGGTCGATCTGTTCCTGGAGTTCATCAGGCTGCGACCGTTCGCCGAGAAGCTGGCCTCGAGCTACAGGAGGATATTCAAGAAAGCCGCCAAGAACCTGGAGACGGAGCCGGTGACCTTGGCACTCATGATGTACATCTTGACAGGCTACCTCCATCCTCGGAACCTGCCTTACATCGACACCTTCATCAATGCGTTGGACCTCCAGCTCGTCGGCACTATGGTCTATGTGATCCAGCAGATGTCCCCGATCAACAGGTTCTACTATCAGACCTTGGTCAAGAGCAACCTCTACAGCTTCGACTATATCCAGCGGTGGTACTACAAGGACGACAAGTACCCAGGCTTCGCTGCCAAGTACTTGGACGAGATCAGAGCTAGGTACGTCAAGAAGTTCGGCAAGTGGATAGCTCCCAGTGGCCAAGGCACCAAGGAACGGACCAAGAAGAGGATGACAGCTGTTAGTGATTTCTCTCAAGAGAAGAGCGATTCTTACCATCCTTCGCTTAACACTCCACCGCTCGGATCGACACTTGTCACAAGCACCGCAGGAAATAAAGACTAATTCTTCAACAATTATTTCCAATATGAACTATAGGTATTTAAGTGATGCAATGTTGATAAACTCAAGCGGGGCGGAAGGTGTCGTTACGCTAACAATTAATTGTATTAACTAATTTCCTGAGAAATGCATTTTTTTTTTCTACTCGCATTTACTATTCCGCATATAATGCTCTGCTCGGATCAGTGGATAGGGATTGATTACGGACTAAATTTCAATTAATCTTCAAAACTAAAATTTCTATTCTATAAGTCTCCTGCTAATGGCAAAACCATTAGCCCAGACAGGAAGTGTAGTTGTACACATTGTAGCCTTGCCAAATAAAAAATACCATCAACATTCAGACGCTAAGAGATTCCCGAGCGAAGCCGGGAACCTTAGCTAGTGTATTTGCATACACAAGTCCATATCACCGTCTATTGTAATGGTTGCCTTAATCTGGAACTGCTGCAAGTGTTGTGTTTCCAATTCGGCAGCACTTCCTCTTCTACAGCTGCCAATTTTCCATTTCCGGGTACCTTAGCTAGTGTATTTGCATACACAAGTCCATGATCCATATCATCGTCTATTGTAATGGTTGCCTTAATCTGGAACTGCTGCAAGTGTTGTGTTTCCAATTCGCCAGCACTTCCTCTTCTACAGCTGCCAATTTTCCATTTCCGGGTACCTTAGCTAGTGTATTTGCATACACAAGTCCATGATCCATATCATCGTCCTATTGTAATGGTTGCCTTAATCTGGAACTGCTGCAAGTGTTGTGTTTCCAATTCGCCAGCACTTCCTCTTCTACAGCTGCCAATTTTCCATTTCCGGGTACCTTAGCTAGTGTATTTGCATACACAAGTCCATGATCCATATCATCGTCTATTGTAATGGTTGCCTTAATCTGGAACTGCTGCAAGTGTTGTGTTTCCAATTCGCCAGCACTTCCTCTTCTACAGCTGCCAATTTTCCATTTCCGGGTACCTTAGCTAGTGTATTTGCATACACAAGTCCATGATCCATATCATCGTCTATTTTAATGGTTGACTTAATCTAGAACTGCTGCAAGTGTTGTGTTTCCAATTCGCCAGCACTTCCTCTTCTACAGCTGCCAATTTTCCATTTCCGGGTACCTTAGCTAGTGTATTTGCATACACAAGTCCATGATCCATATCATCGTCTATTGTAATGGTTGCCTTAATCTGGAACTGCTGCAAGTGTTGTGTTTTCCAATTCGGCAGCACTTCCTCTTCTACAGCTGCCAATTTTTCCATTTCCGGGTACCTTAGCTAGTGTATTTGCATACACAAGTCCATGATCCATATCATCGTCTATTGTAATGGTTGACTTAATCTAGAACTGCTGCAAGTGTTGTGTTTCCAATTCGGCAGCACTTCCTCTTCTACAGCTGCCAATTTTCCATTTCCGGGTACCTTAGCTAGTGTATTTGCATACACAAGTCCACTGCGTGATCCATATCATCGTCTATTGTAATGGTTGCCTTAATCTGGAACTGCTGCAAGTGTTGTTTCGAATTCGGCAGCACTTCCTCTTCTACAGCTGCCAATTTTCCATTTCCGGGTACCTTAGCTAGTGTATTTGCATACACAAGTCCATGATCCATATCATCGTCTATTGTAATGGTTGACTTAATCTAGAACTGCTGCAAGTGTTGTGTTT
The DNA here is from genome assembly GCA_019009955.1 of Riptortus pedestris. Lineage (NCBI taxonomy): Eukaryota > Metazoa > Arthropoda > Insecta > Hemiptera > Alydidae > Riptortus > Riptortus pedestris. The sequence goes on from CM032228.1 coordinate 258,943,270, forward strand.
CCAATTCGGCAGCACTTCCTCTTCTACAGCTGCCAATTTTCCATTTCCGGGTACCTTAGCTAGTGTATTTGCATACACAAGTCCATGATCCATATCATCGTCTATTGTAATGGTTGCCTTAATCTGGAACTGCTGCAAGTGTTGTTTCGCCAGCACTTCCTCTTCTACAGCTGCCAATTTTTTATTTCCTTTTATTTGAGTTCTTCTCTCTTTAAACCGTTTCTTTTTCTTGTACTAGGCTAATCGGGACGGGTTATCTACAGGTTACCACCCTTTTCTAGCCAGGGTGGGACTAAGAAGTTCATTTAATGAGTTCGTCACTAAATAAACTTCTACTAACCCAGGGAGGTAATCGAACCCAACTGAGCTCCCACATTGCCACTCTGTCAATGATCTTGGAGTCACTATGACAGGAATACTCTCTTAGCTTTTGGATGAGTTTCATTAACTGCATTTTGAGCAGCCTGTCTATTGCTTTCTTGTCTCCTTTGCCTGTGAATGTTTAACTTTCTTCTTTCCTCCACAGCCTTCGGTCATTCTTTTTTTAATCATTTCTTGGCGTCTTTCCTGTAATCTGGAAAGGCTGCCTCATTCATCGAAGCCCATTGCTCGTCACTATCTAATTCGAGTATATGTTGGCCAATTCTATTTTGTGCAGAGATTGAGTCTCAGGCACTTTTAAACTTTGGACTTGACACCATATCCTCATTAACCACTCTCTATTGTGAATCCTTTTTAATGGTCGGTGGAATTCATTTGTAACCAAGAAATGATGAGAACCATAGTCGGCTCTCCTGATGTTCATAACATCTTCTAGGGAGCTTAGTTCCCGTTTATCAACTAGCACTTGTCCAGTCTGGTTCTTCAACTTTTCCACCAAGGCTAGTCCAAGTATATCCGTGGACGTCCTTATCTGGGAACAAGGTACTACTTCTGCAACTGTTAGTAGCAGCGAAACATATGCATCTAATTCCATTGCTGCTTGTATAATGTAGATTGTACCATATAGTCCTATTGTGGGCCACAACTCAGCCTCTATCCTATCTTAGCATTGAAATATCCTACTTAAAAATGTTTAAACATTTTAGTTTTCGTTAAACATTTAATTACTATTAAAATATTAATAACTTGATATTTGAATTGGAGAGAAGTGTATAGAACAAAATTGCTAGGTATAATATTGAGTGATGCATCAAATAGGGAAAAGAAAGACTCGGTCTGTTTATATTTGAAGACCACTTTTCAGCTCATCAGTGCCATCTTCAGGTTAAAATACGTATGAAAAGATCTTTATTAAAGGCATTAGTTATATAAAATTATATCAATTTGACTCTTAGCAACGGGGCTGTTTAGAAATTTGCAACTTCTGTAGTCATATTCAAGTGTGGTGTAAGAAGAAAATGACTTTCAACTCCTTTTATTAAATTATATATAAAGAGGTTTTACTACTCCTCGTTTAAAATTGATTCATTTGAATGTTAGATATGATATCCCTGTTCCGGGGCATAAGTTCAACATATCTTATAGAACAGAATTTATTTTTTGTTGAACAAAGAAGGAATAATATAGATCTTGAGTATCCCTAATAGGTTTGGTGAAATTTATCTCTCAAATCCCCTCACAACCTCCAAAGACAATTTTGATCAAAAGTGGAAATTACAAAAATCCTATATATTAAATATTAACAACCTAAGTCTTGTCGATTTACAGGCGTAAGCTGTCAAAATGGGCTCCGCGTGTGGCAGATAATTCTCTTGAAACGCGAAAAAAGAAGGTTTTCTCGATTACAATATAGATATGCCTTTATCAGGAAGAAAGTATATTAAACACACAGGTGTTGCTGAAGCTAAGCAGATTTCCCACCCACTGAACTATGATTCGCTGATGAGATCCATTCTTTATGTCTATTCCATTCTTATTATATTGGTAGTAGGCCATAGAAGGAGATAACCACTGCTCCCCATCTCCATCTAAAATCTTATTGTAAAGGATATCAACTTATTGTTTCCTTAAAAAGTTATCATATTATCCTGTAGTCGGTATAGTCTGAAATATGTCCCTTAGAGGAACATTATACGGTGTTGCTCAAGGAGCAGCCTTGTTTCCATTATTCTCTCTGAATTAGGCGCAGTTCCTCAGATCTTCCATTATGGCTTTCATAGCAAATGGCTGTATGCCGGAGGGGAAGCCTCACAATACATTAAAGGAAGTATTTCCTCAATACCTACAACATCTCAATGGAATCACCTTTTCTTGGTTAGCAATGCTCCTAGTCTGCATACTGCAATGCCCTACATACAGTCATAGTCTGTAATCAGTCAATGTTTCTTAGCGTAATTCTAGTAGTAATTCAATATACAGTTAATAATGATTTTCTCTAGAAAAAGATACATTTATTGATGCCCTCCCACTTTTAGCAGATTTCCCTTCAGGGAAATCAGCTATTGAGGTCGTACTCATGACGCGATTTTCGAAAAATTTCTTCAAATGTCCATCGATCCTACCCAGGAGATGACGAAAATGAGGTCCGTTCAAAATTATGTAGGCATATATATATATATATATATATATTTGTCTGTTAACGCTCTAGCGGTCGCAATTTTTATTTAATCGTCACCAACTCGGTATTTAATCGTTTTAGGTAAAAAGGAAGATCAAGTTCGGCTGAAACTGGACCAGTGGGAGGAGGGGTTTAGAGGGGGGGATTTCCGAAAATTAGAGATATCTCCGTTACTATACGTCGGATCGAAAAATTGTATAAAATTAATATTTTTGAAAATTACATTTACTATAAATATTGTTATATACATTTATTCTCTATCTTGAATATTAACCGAGATATTGGCATTTTTCAGTTTTCAGCCATCAGCAAACCGCCACTTCTACTCATGTTACATAAACAATACTCAGCTACATAATAAATCACATTATTCGAAGTTTAAATACCAAAAATTGAATTCAAGAGATCTTTATTATACAAGATACATGCAAATATGTCCCGGTGGATGAAACATTTCTTATTTCCGTTTGTATTTATTCACGGTGGTGTTGTGTTACTAGTACGTAGATTTATCTATTAGTAAACTTCACGAGGGAAATCTGCTTAGTTTACGCAGCCCCCGCGTGACGGACTTTTCATATTTATAGATGCTATTTTTTGAAGGATCAGCTGTTCGCCCACCATCAACCAACTCAAGAACAGCGGAGACTGAATCTAACCTCTTCATTGAACCCAAACCGAAGCGAAACAGGTACAGCCTTAAACCAGCTGTTATTAATAATCAACCCAAACCCATAACAACAAACAATAGCTTCTCACCATTATTAGACATTGACAATGACTTACCCGAACATAATTTAACAGAACGCAATCCAAAGACTTTAAATATACCACCTATATTCTTATTGGAAGCAGATAACTACCAGCATATACTCGCTGACGTAAAAACAATTGTAAAATCCGTTTTCAAATTACAGCAGTGTTTTAAAAAAAATAAAAGTAACCCTGACATCAACTGACGACTTCCGTAATGTGGCCAAATTCTATGACGAGACGAACGTTAAATAGTACAAATTTCGAAACACAGCTGACATTAAATTATCTGTAATCATAAGAGGTGTTCCTTATAGCATCTCTGAGAAAGAGTTATTGGACGAACTTGCTGTACAGTACCCAGTTGTCAAAGTGACTAGATTACTAAATAGAGAACGTAAATCGACCCCACTCATGGCTGTAGAACTTGAGGACAATGCTAAGAGCAAAGAAATATTTAATTTAAAGGCCCTTTTCAATGCTGTTGTGATTGTTGAGCCAAGACGGAAATCCAAGAGGGTGTCTCAGTGCACGAATTGTCTTCGTGTAGGTCACTCCAAAAACTATTGCCACTTAGACACCAGGTGTAGTAAGTGCTCTGGCGATCACAATTACACCTCATGTACCCACCGAAATGCCAAAGATGCCAACTGCAGTTGTGCCAACTGTGGAGAAAACCACAAAGCCAACTACAGGGGCTGTAAAGCATTCAACACTTTTACATCATCTATCTAAATATAAGTCCTCAAAAGAGACCAGTTCCCCACGCCAGCCACCGCCACCAACATCAACTTCAGAGCCAGATTCCTCGACAACCCGCCCTAGACCGAGTGCCTGGACAAACAGGCCACAACACCAACAGACCACAACACCTTGACCAACCTAAACTCAGTGACGCCACCACTCACTCTGACGATCAATTGACAGACATACTACTTAGTTTAATTATCCCTAAAATCCATTTATCCCTAAAATAAAATCCTTTCTAACCCAGCTCTTAACCAACTTATTCACAGCTAATCATATCAGTGATTAATATAAGAAATCTTTCTATACTCAACTGGAATGCCAATGGCCTAAAGATAAGGCAAAACGTATTAACCAATTTTCTGAATAGACATGACATTGACATCGCTTGCATAACTGAGACACACCTCATAAACACTGACAAATACCGAACTCCCAGATACAATATATTCAGAACGGACCAAGAAACACGACGTGGAGGAGATGCAATATTAGTAAAAAAGTGCATTACTCACCATCATTTATTACTTCCAGCCCTTGATCGTCTCAAGGCTCGAGGTTGGTTCTCCACGATAACAGTATCCTAAGAATTATATCAGCTTACACCCGCTCTGGCACGAGGCTTATTCAAACAGAGTTCGAAAAAATATTTACCGGTGATCCCACTATTTTGGTAGGACACCTCAATAGTAAGCATGTCTCTTGGCGATGTGGAAAACGAAATAACAATGGGGCACAATTACGACTATTTCCGAAAACTTAGGACTCATAATTACTGCACCAGACGAGCCCACGTTTTACTCGACACAAAGACGATATCAACCTGACATTTTAGACATAGCAATAATACAGAACTTTCACTTACCTATATTCCAACTCACATTGACAGAACTGGGCCATCTTCCAGTAATAATAACATTCCAGGACAGACCAAAACATATACCACCCATTATTGGACAAGACTCATTATAGGACCCATTGACTGGGAAAAATTTAAGACCGAAATGCACGACAATACCATCATCCGAACCAATGACGACATAGACACAGCGGTTGCGACTTTTACAAACAATATTTATTCAGCTATTAAAAATTCAACCCTTAAGGGCACGTCCTACAAACGCCAGGCGCCGCATACTATAACGCCCCCAAATATTCTGGAGTTTATTTATAAAAAGAATATTCCTCGAAAGCGGTGGCAACGAACAAGGGAGCCAGAAATTAAACGCGCGGTCAATCTTTTATCTCGGGAAATTAGGCTTGAACTAGACAACGACAGAAACAATAAATACAAAACATACTTGACTAACATGAATACAGGTGACCCATCACAATGGCGAGAGACTAAACGAATACTCAACCAAACTACTGAAATACCTTCACTGACTAAAGGAGACACTACTGCCTTAACGAACGAGGACAAATCTAAATTACTAGCAGATTACCAAGAAAATAAATTCCAAACATCAAACTATACTGACCCAGAAACAGACGCAACAGTATCCTCATCCTTCATACACACTAGACTGATGAACCACAACATTGACTTTATATCCCCCAAAGAAATAGCCTCACTTATTCACAAGCTCCCCTCAAGAAATCTCCTGGTGAAGATCAAATAAGCAATGCAGTCTTGAAGAAGCTTCCCCGGAAATGTTTTGCTCTCCTCACGAGCATCTTTAACGTCTGCCTCAGACGAGCATACATTCCCGGGAAGTGGAAACACGCTCATGTCATATTTTTCAACAAACCAGGAAAACCCCGTGGAAACCCTGCAAGCTACCGACCCATTTGCCTTCTTAACACGACGGGAAAGCTCCTAGAACGCCTGGTTAATGATAGACTTAGGAATCATCTTACGGACTTCATCCCTCACCATCAATTTGAATTCCAGCCTTATCATTCTGCCGTCCAATAACTTCAAAGGGTATCCGAAATCATTACAAAAGGGTTCGAGCAAAAGCAGTATAAAACGGGGCTCTTCCTCGATGTTTCAAATGCCTTCGACTCGATATGGCATGAAGGCCTCCTGCACAAACTTAGGAGTGCAAACACTCCAGCATACCTCTATAGTATTATTGTATCCTTCTTACAGTGTTTTCAAGTGAAAATAAACAACACTCAGCACGAACCGGAATATCAGAGCTGGCGTACCACAAGGATCCATGCATAGCCCTTTGCTCTACATCCTCTACTGCAGTGATATCCCGCAGGTGGGAAATTCTTTATTAGCTACATTCGCAGACGATACACTCCTCCTCACTCAAGACGAAACTCTAAACTCTTCCATACTCGACCTTCAACCAGGTCTCAAGATGGTTTAAGAACTGGAAGCTCTCGTTAAACCCTGATAAAACGCAGGCTAAGATTTTTGCTCTTCGTCGTTTCAAGAATGAAGATCTTCCTCAACTGATAATTGGGCATCGCTCAATTCCTTAAACACCGAAGGACCAGAGCATCCGCTACTCTGGAGTACATTTAGACACACGACTTACATGGCGACATCATATCCACATTATATTGCAACAAGCACACACACGACTTACACAACTATACCCTTTAATGAACAAAAATACACCTCTGAAACTGACCTGCGCAACACTACTTTACAAAACACTCATCCTCCCTATATTAACATACGCATGCCCAGTCTGGCTGGGCATCAGCAACACACACAAAATGAGACTACAGTCCTTCCAGAGCAAAGTACTTCGAATAGCGGCAATGCTCCCTGGTTTGTTAGGAACAGCCAAATCCACAGGGAATTGGAGGATGCTCCTATTTCAGTACATCTTCGACAACTTGTGAGGAAATATCGTGGCAGCCTTCCGATGTCAAGTGGAGCCACTAATTATAATTTAGGTGCAATGACTGAGGGACGACTACGTCCAAGATTGTACCAAAATCTCTTAATTTTGTAACAAATCTTATAATAACACTAGTATCTCAGCAGCCTGCAAGCCTCTAGCAGACTGGCGATGCTCGTCACTGGACCAACTATAACAGCTGTAGTATCTCAGCAGCCTGCAAGCCTCTAGCAGACTGGCGATGCTCGTCACTGGACCAACTATAACAGCTGTAGTATCTCAGCAGCCTGCAAGCCTCTAGCAGACTGGCGATGCTCGTCACTGGACCAACTATAACAGCTGTAGTATCTCAGCAGCCTGCAAGCCTCTAGCAGACTGGCGATGCTCGTCACTGGACCAACTATAACAGCTGTAGTATCTCAGCAGCCTGCAAGCCTCTAGCAGACTGGCGATGCTCGTCACTGGACCAACTATAACAGCTGTAGTATCTCAGCAGCCTGCAAGCCTCTAGCAGACTGGCGATGCTCGTCACTGGACCAACTATAACAGCTGTAGTATCTCAGCAGCCTGCAAGCCTCTAGCAGACTGGCGATGCTCGTCACTGGACCAACTATAACAGCTGTAGTATCTCAGCAGCCTGCAAGCCTCTAGCAGACTGGCGATGCTCGTCACTGGACCAACTATAACAGCTGTAGTATCTCAGCAGCCTGCAAGCCTCTAGCAGACTGGCGATGCTCGTCACTGGACCAACTATAACAGCTGTAGTATCTCAGCAGCCTGCAAGCCTCTAGCAGACTGGCGATGCTCGTCACTGGACCAACTATAACAGCTGTAGTATCTCAGCAGCCTGCAAGCCTCTAGCAGACTGGCGATGCTCGTCACTGGACCAATTATAACAGCTGTAGTATCTCAGCAGCCTGCAAGCCTCTAGCAGACTGGCGATGCTCGTCACTGGACCAACTATAACAGCTGTAGTATCTCAGCAGCCTGCAAGCCTCTAGCAGACTGGCGATGCTCGTCACTGGACCAATTATAACAGCTGTAGGATCTCAGCAGCCTGCAAGCCTCTAGCAGATTGGCGATGCTCGTCACTGGACCGACTATAACAGCTGTAGTATCTCAGCAGCCTGCAAGCCTCTAGCAGACAACATTCGAATTGCACACACTGTCAAGCGCCTTCTTCGCATCAAGAGTAGAGACTCAGAGGGATCTCTTCCTCCAATAGCTCCATTTAGAAGTCAGACATTGTGAGCAATGCTGTCAAATCCAGCCCGAAATCCCTTCTGCTGCGGTAGATGAGGAACAAAGCGACCCACACGAGCAGCGAACATTCCATGCATCGCCACGGATATTGGTCTGAATAACCCGGGTTCGTCCCAGTCTCAGTTTTGGATATCATTGCTGCCCAGTACCTACGATAACTTCGATCCCTTTTCTAACCAGGGTGGGGCAAAGGATTTTATTTAGTTAGTTTGTCAATGAATTATACGTAGCTGAATCAAATATAAACGAGACTTTTTTTTTTTTTTATTTATTTTAATTTTAAACGCAAAAAATAATATAGCTTATTTTTCTACATAATTCCCTGACTTGGAAACACATTTTTCCCAACGGATAGGTAGCTTTCCAATTCCTTCCATGTAGAAAGATGCAGGTCGTGTCTGCAGCCAATTGCGCAATAGGCTTCAACCTCACCATCACTGTCGAATCTTTGGCCTCCTAAAGCTTCCTTGAGAGGGCCAAACACATGAAAGTCACAGGGTGACAGGTCTGGACTGTAAGGAGGGTGTTCCAGTGTCTCCCACCCCAGTTGCTCCAATTTTTCCCTAGTCAAGGCTGCTGTATGGGGGTGAGCATAGTCATGGAGAAGAACCACTTCTCTGATCGGTAGGTCTCGTCTTTTGCGGCGATATGTAAGTCGGACGTCACTGAAAATGTCGCAGTAGTAGGCTGCATTAATTGTCCTGCGCACATGCAAAAAATTGAGGTACAGCAAACCACGCTGGACAAAAAAAACGGTAGCCAAAACCTTGCTCGCTGACAATCGTGACTTGGCTTTCACTGGTCCAGGTTCTCCTTGTTTTCTCCATTCCATACTCGCTTGTTTAGACTCTGGGGTGTAGTGGTGCACCCAAGTTCTGGCTCGCGAAAGTGTCTTTTCCCCGAACTGTGCAGTCAATCTCCTCAAGATTTCGGCCGGTTTTACGCCTTTTGCGGCGAGATACTTAATTACGACACGTTGCGCAGTCGACGGGGGTACCTCTTCCTCCGACATCGTCACGGTGGACACCGAGACGATAGAGGTGGCGAGATCACGTGCTTCCCCTAACCTATCCAACAACAAAAAAGGCGGGAACGTTCTCCCACCACTACTGTGCCCGAAAGGCGAAAAGTCTCGTTTATATTTGATTCACCCACGTATCCTCATATTCAGGAGGAGGAATCCAATCTTCAACATCATCGACGTCAAACATCCCTGGAATATGCTGGGTGGTAGAGGAACTAATTGATAAGGATCAATAAAAAGGCTTTCGGAGTGAGTGCTCCATCGTCAGTGCCCCATTATAGCAGTGTAGCGTGGACAACAACCGGTGGTGGCTCTAGGAAGCCTCTTGTCCAAGTTACACTCCTATAATCAGGCACTGAAGATGGAGCACTGGTTCCGAAAGTGTACTTTCTTATTTATTGCATAAAATTAAAAATAATTGTAGAGGACAAGGTCTTTGTATTGTTCCTGTCCCACAAATATAGCTTTAATAAAACTGATTAAATTTAATGATAGGTAAATACACACATTAATTCAGAAATTTTAGTAAGCGTTATTAGTTCATTTTAAAAGCCGTGGAGTTTGAAAAGGTAAAAGCGAAGATGCAATAAATGTTAATATCTCCTAATGTAACCTAGAGCATTAAACATTGTATTCAGATAATTGAAAAACCAACGATAACTAAAAACAAAATACTTGTTTTATCATTTTAGGATAATAAAGAGTAACGTTAGGAGGGCGAGGGTAATGTTTTAATGTCAACCGGAAGCAGTGAGAGTGAAATGGAGCAAGGTATGTGAAAACCGCCTCCCGGGCAAATATTTATTCTTGGCGGGTTTAAAGGTTAAACTGGCGGCAATTATGATGAAAAGCTTTATGCCAAGAGGTAGTAGGGCAGCCGCCTTGATCCCGCAAACACCTCTAGCAAAGCCTATTCCAACAATACTGACTAGTTAATAAGTCAGAATCTAGCTATGCTTATTCCTACAATACTGACTAGTTAATAAGTCAGAATCTAGGTATGCTTATTCCTACAATACTGACTAGTTAATAAGTCAGAATCTAGCTATGCTTATTCCTACAATACTGACTAGTTAATAAGTCAGAATCTAGCTCTGCTTATTCCTACAATACTGACTAGTTAATAAGTCAGAATCTAGGTATGCTTATTCCTACAATACTGACTAGTTAATAAGTCAGAATCTAGGTATGCTTATTCCTACAATACTGACTAGTTAATAAGTCAGAATCTAGCTCTGCTTATTCCTACAATACTGACTAGTTAATAAGTCAGAATCTAGCTCTGCTTATTCCTACAATACTGACTAGTTAATAAGTCAGAATCTCCTATATTATCAATAATAAATTTGTAATCAGTTTTAGGTATTTTATGTCTTAATGTTTTATATGGTTAATGCTGCATTGGGCAGTAGTTTGTGGTTGGACTACAATTGTGACGAGGTTCATGGAGGGGGAGGGAGCCAAATACATCGCCATATTTAAAAACAACACCCCCCCCCCCACCTTGCTAATGAATGAGAAGCCATGATTGGGGCTAAAGTAGTTGGAGGGTTCATGAAAGCCTCAACGACACAATGGGAATAAGTTGCAGGGTGCCCGACTCAAGCGCCTTCCTGCAATGGGATAGCCGATACTAGCTCCTTCCAGCAATGGGCTAGTCGGTACCAGCCCCTTCCTGCAATGGGATAGCCGATACTAGCCCCTTCCTGCAATGGGATAGCCAATACTAGCCCCTTCCAGGAATGGGTCAGTCGGTCCTAGCCCCTTCCTGCAATGGGATAGCCGATACTAGCGCCATCCTGCAATGGGATAGCCGATACTAGCCCCTTCCTGCAATGGGATAGCCGATACTAGCCCCTTCCTGCAATGGGATAGCCGATACTAGCCCCTTCCTGCAATGGGATAGCCGATACTAGCGCCTTCCTGCAATGGGATAGCCGATACTATCGCCTTCCTGCAATGAGATAGCCGATCCTAGCGCCTTCCTGCAATGGGATAGCCGATACTAGCGCCTTCCTGCAATGAGATAGCCGATCCTAGCCCCTTCCTGCAATGGGATAGCCGATACTAGCTCCTTCCAGCAATGGGATAGCCAATACCAGCTCCTTCCAGCAATGGGATAGCCGGTACTAGCGCCTTCCTGCAATGGGTTAGCCGATACTAGCGCCTTCCTGCAATGGGATAGCCGATACTAGCCCCTTCCTGCAATGGGATAGCCGATACTAGCCCCTTCCAGCAATGGGATAGCCGATACTAGCGCCTTCCAGCAATGGGATAGCCGATACTAGCCCCTTCCTGCAATGGGATAGCCGATACTAGCGCCTTCCTGCAATGGGATAGCCGATACTAGCCCCTTCCTGCAATGAGATAGCCGATCCTAGCGCCTTACTGCAATGGGATAGCCGATACTAGCGCCTTCCTGCAATGAGATAGCCGATCCTAGCGCCTTCCTGCAATGGGATAGCCGATACTAGCCCCTTCCTGCAATGAGATAGCCGATCCTAGCCCCTTCCTGCAATGGGATAGCCGATACTAGCCCCTTCCTGCAATGGGATAGCCGATACTAGCCCCTTCGAGCAATGGGATAGCCGATACTAGCCCTTTCTTGCAATGGGATAGCCGGTCCTAGCGCCTTCCTGCAATGGGATAGCCGATACTAGCCCCTTCCTGCAATGGGATAGCCGATACTAGCCCCTTCGAGCAATGGGATAGCCGATACTAGCCCTTTCTTGCAATGGGATAGTCGATACTAGCCCCTTCCGGCAATGGGGAAGCCGATACTAGCGCCATCCTGCAATGGGATAGCCGACACTAGCCCCTTCCTGCAATGGGATAGCCGATACTAGCCCCTTCCTGCAATGGGATAGCCGATACTAGCCCCTTCCAGCAATGGGATAGCCGATACTAGCTCCTTCCAGCAATGGGATAGCCGATACTAGCTCCTTCCAGCAATGGGATAGCCGATACTAGCCCCTTCCAGCAATGGGATAACCGACACTAGCGCCTTCCAGCAATGGGATAGCCAATACTAGCGCCTTCCAGCAATGGGATAGACGATACTAGCACCTTCCAGCAATGGGATAGCCAATACTAGCTCCTTCCAGGAATGGGATATCCGATCCCAGCTCCTTCCAGCAATGGGATAGCCAATACTAGCTCCTTCCAGCAATGGGATAGCCGATACTAGCTCCTTCCAGCAATGGGATAGCCGATCCCAGCTCCTTCCAGCAATGGGATAGCCAATACTAGCTCATTCCAGCAATGGGATAGCCGATACTAGCCCCTTCCTGCAATGGGATAGCCGATACTAGCGCCTTCCTGCAATGGGATAGCCGATACTAGCTCCTTCCAGCAATGGGATAGCCGATACTAGCTCCTTCCAGCAATGGGATAGACGGTACTAGGTCCTTCCAGTAATAAGATAGACGCTACAAACTCCTTCCAGCAATGGGATGGTCGGACCTAGATAACCTGACAAACTGGTGACTACTAGCTACTGGATGCTGTGAGTCTAAAGGCAACCTATAACCCAGTGACTATTAGTTACTGGATGCTTTGAGCCTAAAGGCAACCTATAACCCAGTGCCTACTAGCAACTGGATGCTGTGAGTTACATCCTATAACCCCTACTTGCTACAACCTATAAGATATTAGCTACTGGATGCTGTGAGCCTAACGATAACCTTTAAACCCGTGACTATTAGCTATTGGATGCTGTGAGCCTAAAGGCAACCTATAACCCAGTGACTACTAGCTATTGGATGCTGTGAGCCTAAAGGCAACCTATAACCCAGTGACTATTAGCTATTTGATGCTGTGAGCCTAAAGGCAACCTATAACCCAGTGACTACTAGCTACTGGATGCTGTGAGCCTAAAGGCAACCTATAACCCAGTGACTACTAGCTACTGGATGCTGTGAGCCTAAAGGCAACCTATAACCCAGTGACTATTAGCTACTGGATGCTGTGAGCCTAAAGGCAACCTATAACCCAGTGACTATTAGCTATTGGATGCTGTGAGCCTAAAGGCAACCTATAACCCAGTGACTACTAGCTACTGGATGCTGTGAGCCTAAAGGCAACCTATAACCCACTGACTACTAGCTACTGGATGCTGTGAGCCTAAAGGCAACCTATAACCCAGTGACTATTAGCTACTGGATGCTGTGAGCCTAAAGGCAACCTATAACCCAGTGAGTACTAGCTACTGGATGCTGGGAGCCTAAAGGCAACCTATAACCCAGTGACTACTAGCTACTGGATGCTGTGAGCCTAAAGGCAACCTATAACCCAGTGACTATTAGCTACTGGATGCTGTGAGCCTAAAGGCAACCTATAACCCAGTGACTACTAGCTATTGGATGCTGTGAGCCTAAAGGCAACCTATAACCCAGTGACTATTAGCTATTTGATGCTGTGAGGCTAAAGGCAACCTATAACCCAGTGACTACTTGCTATTGGATGCTGTGAGCCTAAAGGCAACCTATAACCCACTAACTACTAGCTATTGGATGCTGTGAGCCTAAAGGCAACCTATAACCCACTAACTACTAGCTATTGGATGCTGTGAGCCTAAAGGCAACCTATAACCCAGTGACTACTAGCTATAGGATGCTGTGAGCCTAAAGGCAACCTATAACCCAGTACCTACTAGCTATTGGATGCTGTGAGCCTAAAGGCAACCTATAACCCAGTGACTACTAGCTATTGGATGCTGTGAGCCTAAAGGCAACCTATAACCCAGTGACTACTAGCTATTGGATGCTGTGAGCCTAAAGGCAACCTATAACCCAGTGACTACAAGCTCTAGGATGCTGTGAGCCTAAAGGCAACCTATAACCCAGTGACTATTAGCTACTGGATGCTGTGAGCCTAAAGGCAACCTATAACCCAGTGACTATTAGCTACTGGATGCTGTGAGCCTAAAGGCAACCTATAACCCAGTGACTACTAGCTATTGGATGCTGTGAGCCTAAAGGCAACCTATAACCCACTAACTACTAGCTATTGGATGCTGTGAGCCTAAAGGCAACCTATAACCCAGTGACTACTAGCTACTGGATGCTGTGAGCCTAAAGGCAACCTATAACCCAGTGACTACCAGCTACTGTATGCTGTGAGCCTAAAGGCAACCTATAACCCAGTGACTACTAGCTACTGGATGCTGTGAGCCTAAAGGCAACCTATAACCCAGTGACTACTAGCTACTGGATGCTGTGAGCCTAAAGGCAACCTATAACCCAGTGACTACTAGCTACTGGATGCTGTGAGCCTAAAGGCAACCTATAACCCAGTGACTACTAGCTACTGGATGCTGTGAGCCTAAAGGCAACCTATAACCCAGTGACTACTAGCTATTGGATGCTGTGAGCCTAAAGGCAACCTATAACCCACTGACTACTAGCTTCTTAGTAATTACTCATAAGATCCTAGAGACATCAACTACATCAAAATGCACCAGACGCGTAATGAGTGGACTCGGAGACAGCTGATCTAAGGAATGTACAGCGAATTTAATGAGAAGAATTGCCTGATGGTGGACTCAACTGGATAATTCATAATTTACTAATGAGCAATTAGCGAAACTGATAATACACACATTGGTTATTACTGCGAATAACAGTATTATACTCAGGATCGGAATTATCACTGAATAATGGAAGAACAGCAACAATAATGAAGCTGAACCTGTATTAAATATTTGTGCGATACATTTACAATGTATTCATATTCATTTGGCCCTTAGTCAGCACTTCTATTACTGTATTGCTTTTTAAAATTCAATTATATTTTTAATGGGCTTTATAAATGTGTCCCTTGTCGATGCAGATTTATGCGATATTTGATATGCATAACAAATTACGTAGGGACAGGCTTCGATATGGTTTGTCCCAATTTATATTGAAACTAAAACATCTTAAAAATGGCAAAACAGAAACAAATTGAATGAATAATAAGTCGACATTTGGTAAAAGACCCCCCCCCCACAGGAATGAATATAAAGCCCATTAAATATATTTATTAAGTACAATACATTTTGAAATAGTCTAACAGAAACTATAAATATATTTTAATCATTTACTAAAATTTTAGTAATGTGAGCATTCTGTCTCTGTTATATTCTAGAATAATTGAACTCACTCTTAATTTAACCTCGTGATTCTTCAAAATGTGACTGATTTGATGAGGTTGGTTTATGATGTGATAATCACGTTATTAACCTCCTACAAGCAGTCACTTAACGCCGTCTAAGAGTCTATACCAATAATTCCAAAATAAAAATATAGATATATTGCATCAGATCTGATGGAGGCCAATCCATAGCATAGGGCAAGCCGCCTAGATCAGCTGGAGGCCACCCCATAGCATAGGGCAAGCCGCCTAGATCAGCTGGAGGCCACCCCATAGCATAGGGCAAGCCGCCTAGATCAGCTGGAGGCCACCCCATAGCATAGGGCAAGCCGCCTAGATCAGCTGGAGGCCAATCCATAGCATAGGGCAAGCCGCCTAGATCAGCTGGAGGCCACCCCATAGCATAGGGCAAGCCGCCTAGATCAGCTGGAGGCCAATCCATAGCATAGGGCAAGCCGCCTAGATCAGCTGGAGGCCAATCCATAGCATAGGGCAAGCCGCCTAGATCAGCTGGAGGCCACCCCATAGCATTGGGCAAGCCGCCTAGATCAGCTGGAGGCCAACCCATAGCATTGGGCAAGCCGCCTAGATCAGCTGGAGGCCACCCCATAGCATTGGGCAAGCCGCCTAGATCAGCTGGAGGCCAACCCATAGCTATAGGGGTCCCTCCTAGATCGGCTGGAGGCCAACCCATAGCATTGGGCAAGCCACCTAGATCAGCTGGAGGCCACCCCACAGCAAAGGGGATCCCTCCTAGATCGGCTGGAGGCCACCCCATAGCATAGGGCAAGCCGCCTAGATCGGCTGGAGGCCACCCCACAGCAAAGGGGATCCCTCCTAGATCGGCTGGAGGCCACCCCATAGCAAAGGGGATCCCTCCTAGATCGGCTGGAGGCCACCCCATAGCATAGGGCAAGCCGCCTAGATCAGCTGGAGGCCACCCCACAGCAAAGGGGATCCCTCCTAGATCGGCTGGAGGCCACCCCACAGCAAAGGGGATCCCTCCTAGATCGCCTGGAGGCCAATCCATAGCAAAGGGGATCCCTCCTAGATCGGCTGGAGGCCACCCCATAGCTTAGGGCAAGCCGCCTATATGAGCTGGAGGCCAACCCACAGCATAGGGCATGCCGCCTAGATCGGCTGGAGGCCACCCCACAGCAAAGGGGATCCCTCCTAGATCGGCTGGAGGCCACCCCATAGCAAAGGGGATCCCTCCTAGATCGGCTGGAGCTGGCGATGCTATGGGTCATCGGCTAGCATTCCTACCTATTTTACAGCAATATTATTATAGTTTTTAGTTATTGCTCTTTTTAAAGAGTAACTTGAAACATTTTAATATATAATAGAGAATTATTTTTATTATTAAGTCCACTTTTTGCTACTGAGTCTAATTAGGATAGAAGAAGAAGAAGAGAAGTATACATAATCACTTGTAGTTCGTTATTCAAGCTCTAACTTGTATGGTCATTTTTTTGTTGGTTGACTTTTAATTTATATAGTTGCCGGAAATTTGTAGTTCTAAAAATGATGTAGTTAAATTTTATATTGTGGAAATTTATATTGTTCGGAAATATTTTTTTTAGCCATTGATGTGGTGAAACCGTTAATTAAAAATAAAGATTCAAGGCTGGGCTAGCCAACGAATGTTGATTAGTAATTATGCTAAGTAGAACTAATGTTTGTGTTATGCTAAGTAGTTGCAAACATTATATTAGTTAGACTCATGCTAAGTAGTTGATATCAATATATTATTTAGAATTCATGCTAAGTAGAACTAATGTTTGTGTTATGCTAAGTAGTTGCAAACATTATATTAGTTAGACTCATGCTAAGTAGTTGATATCAATATATTATTTAGAATTCATGCTAAGTAGAACTAATGTTTGTGTTATGCTAAGTAGTTGCAAACATTATATTAGTTAGACTCATGCTAAGTAGTTGATATCAATATATTATTTAGAATTCATGCTAAGTAGAACTAATGTTTGTGTTATGCTAAGTAGTTGCAAACATTATATTAGTTAGACTCATGCTAAGTAGTTGATATCAATATATTATTTAGAATTCATGCTAAGTAGAACTAATGTTTGTGTTATGCTAAGTAGTTGCAAACATTATATTAGTTAGACTCATGCTAAGTAGTTGATATCAATATATTATTTAGAATTCATGCTAAGTAGAACTAATGTTTGTGTTATGCTAAGTAGTTGCAAACATTATATTAGTTAGACTCATGCTAAGTAGTTGATATCAATATATTATTTAGAATTCATGCTAAGTAGAACTAATGTTTGTGTTATGCTAAGTAGTTGCAAACATTATATTAGTTAGACTCATGCTAAGTAGTTGATATCAATATATTATTTAGAATTCATGCTAAGTAGAACTAATGTTTGTGTTATGCTAAGTAGTTGCAAACATTATATTAGTTAGACTCATGCTAAGTAGTTGATATCAATATATTATTTAGAATTCATGCTAAGTAGAACTATTGTTTGTGTTATGCTAAATTGTTATAATCATTATATTAGTCAATGCTCATGCTAAGTAGAACTAATGTTTGTGTTATGCTAAGTAGTTGCAAACATTATATTAGTTAGACTCATGCTAAGTAGTTGATATCAATATATTATTTAGAATTCATGCTAAGTAGAACTAATGTTTGTGTTATGCTAAGTAGTTGCAAACATTATATTAGTTAGACTCATGCTAAGTAGTTGATATCAATATATTATTTAGAATTCATGCTAAGTAGAACTACTGTTTATGTTATGCTAAATTGTTATAATCATTATTTTAGTCAATGCTCATGCTAAGTAGATGTAATATGTATTTTGGATGAGAGCCATCAAATACGGCAAACAGTCTATTGGAATGTGATGCAACAGCTTGACTGGCGAACATAGTTTGGAATGTGGAGTCGTCAGGTTCCGAGTTGCAGAATGGCGGAAGGTGTTGACTACCCGAAGCAGTCACCAGCAGCCATTAGGTTCTTGCTGCTCACATAATTCGATCTATTTTTAGTAGTTGTTGTTCCACAATCGGCCATTAAAACGTAAAATTATAAAATACATTCATTCTCCATAAACGAATAGGAGCTAAGAACTAAAGAGTTTAGTTTCTCCTCGTGAAGATTTCAATTGCTATAAATTGAATGTTGTGGGACATATTGAAGAACTCGTTAAGACTAAAGCACGAATAATTTTCTTTGAGGTTTTTATTTCCAACAACGTTTGAGCCTTTCCTTTTTATCTGGGTTTTGAATTTTACGAGTTCTTTTCTCCGACTTCCTTTCAACTAACAAATAATTACTTCCTCGTAACCGACTCGCTTGGGGATATTCATATAAGAACCATGGAGCAATGCCATCTTATATCTTTAGGTTTGTAAACGAATTCTAAAGGTCTATCCCTTTATAAATTCATATTTTTAAATACAATTTTATTGAATATAAAGTTTTCGCTTTGAAAAGGGAAAAGAGCTTCGGTTTTTGTATCTCTTCTAACTGGATGAGCTCGCTTTTGAAAATAAACGAGGTTGTTTTGGGTACTCGTCAATCACGTACACCGTCTAAAGGCCCCTCTCATGCTTTACTCTCGTCTAATGGGGTCATTTAGGTCGCCTTTATTACTTGGGCGGGACAAAAAAAAAGGGGAAAAGAGGGGAGCCGATGTTCGGGGATACTTCTTTGAAAACTCCCATGAAAAGAAATTATAGGAGAGATATTGCTGTCTTTAGACTGGTCGCTGTTAGTTGATACCTTTCAGTCTATAAGGCATTAGGCTTAGCTCGGCCCAAACCCAAATTGGTCAGCATTTTTAGTCAAAGCCCTCAGTCAAGGCTTCTTACCCTTCAATTTACAGGAAATGGCCTTATTTAATTTCAAGGAGAAGGGGATCCATTTTCTCCAGGAGATCTCCTAATATAGGGCTCGCTTTAAGGGGTATTACGGGGGGGGATTACAGGGAGGGGGGGTTACTCCCCTCGTTTTTTATACCCTCCGCTCTCTCTTTGAGCGAATAATTTGATTAATAATTTCCACGGGCCGAAATGATTAATTGTAAAGGCTAAGACAGTTCTGCGGAAATTTTAATAACTACTATTGGGAAGAGTAAAGGAAAATGGAAAAAAAGAAGAAGTAATGAAAGAAACATTAATTTTCTTCTCATCTGCTCTCTCAGTCCTCTACAATTTTCCTAATTATATTTTATTTTCGAATTGAGTTAGTCCTGCAATAGTGATAACTCTCAGCATTTCACTCCATCAACATTTATTATCTCAAGAGTTATATGTTATGTTATATCTATATTACTCATATAATTTGACTAAAGAACATTTCATAGCTTTTCCATAAATATATTAGCTTCTTTAGAAGAATCAAAATGTCAACCAGATCACAGGCGTCGATTGGATTTATATTTTTACAGCTTTCGACTACAACTTGCATTCAACGTTTTGCAACAAACTTCATCCTCAATATTTTCACTAGTACACAACTTAATAACTTGACTTATGGAATGAACCAATGACAATATATTATACTGTATTTATATTTTTTAATCATACTAAAGTGAATATATTTTTCAGAACTAGAGGGCATTGAATATATTATAGATGAACAAATGTATCAAACACACACATATATGTAGAAAATACACACATATATATATATATATATATATATATATATATATATATATATATGTATATATGTGTATTATATATATATATATATATATATATATATATATATATATATATGTATGTAGAAATATGGCGTAAAATATTAAAGAGAAGGGGCGCTAAGAGGAGTAAACAAAGGGTTGGCTTTCATTAGTCGAGTCGTTGATGAAAATGAAAATGTCGCCAGGAGATGTCTGAATCCTGGATATTAGGGGGCAGCTTTCTCTCGGCGACTTATCATTAACTACCTTCGCATTTAGACAAGATTCTAACAGCTAGCTCTAGCTCTCGTCTCTCATCGTGCGTGTGTGTGTGTTGGTGTGTGATGTGTGTGTGTCGTTGTGCCAGCCCGGAACGGAGATTTTCAATAGAATGCCCAGTGTATTTTTATATTTAACACAGTATCAATTTTCCTAAACACTTTTTCTTAATGTAACTGGCGGGTTCGAATCCCGCCCTGGGCAGTAGACATTTATTTATTTAGGGACACATTAAACAAAATCCTTAGTCCCACCCTGGCTTGAAGAGGGTTGTATACTGTAGATAACCCGTCCCATTAACAACAGTAGCTAGTTAGATGTAAATAATAATAAACAAATCTTCATGTAACTTCCTTAAGTCAGGATGTAGTTTTAGATAGGGAATTTCAATAGGGAATTGAAAATGTTGGCTATGTCTGTATTTTGGTGTGGTAAGCCGTATATAGCTCGTCCTAATAGCCCCTGGAACAACCAACAAGCCACATATTATCCACCGACATCATCATCATCATAAACCCCCAACCCGAGGATTATCTGAAATTCAAACGGAATATGAAGAAAGTAAAATCAGTTAGCAAACTGAGAATTTCAAATAACGATTACTTGAAGTGGTATCACAATACAAAAATGAAAATAATAAAATCCGGAGAAATTTGTGAATGCTGCTAGGAGTTTATATTGGACGAATTAAAACATTTATTATAGAAATGCTCACAACGCAGCTACCATAGAGAGCAATACTTGAAGACATTTATAGCCACAAGTGATGACTTAATGTCACTGGAAATATTCTTCACATTGAGAACATTCATAAACTGAACATGATTTACTTATTCCTGTCAGCAGTATGCAACTAGGCAACGACATAGTATATACCATTATCTTGATAATTAAACGCTATGATATAGAAATGACCATCGAAGTCAATTAACACGTCACAGTAAACAAATAAATAAAAGTAAATACATATGGTGTTAAATAGTACTGATCAGATTAAGTTATAAAGAATTTTAGAAGCTTAACTACAACTTGAAAACATTTATTAAAAAAAAAATATATATTATTTTATTTTATATAGTAGGTTAATATTATGTCACTAGTTCATGTATATGTATGTCCTTCTTTTTGTATATTATTAGTAAGATTACTAAAACTAAATGGATCAGGCTCAGGCTAAAATATGTATATATTAGCCAACAAAATCTATTTATCCAATAACCCTTGATACATAAAGTGGACAACTGACATGAGAAGACTTACAAAACGCAGTCAAAACTATTGCCTGTCCAGAATGGCAACAAGATTGGTTACGGACAGCAAACTGAGACAAATCAAACCTACGATCAACTACTGGAAAGGTAGAATCACTACATTTACACGGAAGGAGCATCTAATTGTTATAAGACTTGGTATAGGCCATTCCTACATTACCGATTAACTACTGGAAAGGTAGAATCACTACATTTACACGAAAGGAGCATCTAATTGTTATAAGACTTGGTATAGGCCATTCCTACATTACCGATCAACTACTGGAAAGGTAGAATCACTACATTTACACGGAAGGAGCATCTAATTGTTATAAGACTTGGTATAGGCCATTCCTACATTACCGATTAACTACTGGAAAGGTAGAATCACTACATTTACACGGAAGGAGCATCTAATTGTTATAAGACTTGGTATAGTCCATTCCTACATTACCGTTAACTACTGGAAAGGTAACTACTGGAAAGGTAGAATCACTACATTTACACGGAAGAAGCATCTAATTGTTATAAGACTTGGTATAGGCCATTCCTACATAAAATGGATTCCTAATATAAAATTTATTTATTTATTATTCGATTTGTGCCCCACAGCGATGGTGATTGGCACATTTTGAATTATATGTTTACTCCCTCATGCACTCACCTTTGTTGTACTTTATTTTTTATTATAGAAAATATTTCTTTAATATCTGATTGTTTCTCATATCTGTGCTTTGTCTAAAGAATATATAAAAGTTAACCATTTTAAATCGTTTAAGTACGCTGTAGACCTATTCCATTTTGTGCTATATGTTTTTGTAAA
The DNA here is from genome assembly GCA_019009955.1 of Riptortus pedestris. Classification (NCBI taxonomy): domain Eukaryota; kingdom Metazoa; phylum Arthropoda; class Insecta; order Hemiptera; family Alydidae; genus Riptortus; species Riptortus pedestris. The sequence continues at coordinate 258,965,572 of CM032228.1, forward strand.
TATTTATGTGTTTTAGATATGTTAGAATTTGTGGAATGTATTGGCTGCTGTCATGTAATAGTTCTGTCAGTATGTGTTTTATCGTAAGGTGTTTGTTGCAGTATTTGCATCATCAGTTATCAATCCTTGTCACAGTGTCTATGTGTGGCCGATCCTGAGTCTGGCAAGAGCAACTTCCTCCCGTCTAGTATTCCTATGGCTCGATGGCCACTCCTTAATAGTACTTTTGATACAGCGGAGGTGGTTCTTTACTTCCATCCATTATGATTGCCATTAGTTTAGGATTCGGTGGCGTATATGTCTCACTATGTATTCGTATAATAAGTTTGTTTGTGTGTATTGAGTTTGTTGAGTACAAGTTGAGAGCATTTTGCTCAATATGTGTCGCCTTTTTTCTGTTTTTTCCTATATGTTGCATTTTTGTTGTTTTGTTCTATATGTTGCTTTTTGTATTTTTCTATTAGTAGTTACATTTTTATTTTTCTTCCTTAAACTTAAATGTGGAACACCGGCTAAGTTTCGAGTCTCTTAAAATAAATGAATAATATTCTACAGCAACTGTTCTTTATACTGTTCCCTAACTGAAATAATAACTGTGTTTGGTAGCACTCCTTCAATGCTACACATGCAATTTCCATTTATATCAACTAAACCACTCAACATCACACGTGCTACTAATATTTCAAGTCCTTCCTCCATAGCCATCTTACTCTGTGAGAAATATTATACAGGTCGTCAGATGGACAGTTAACTAGCTAATATTAGTTGCACAAAATCTGCTGTATTTTTGTAAAGGTATATTTTGTTTTGGAGCGTATAATTTGACGAAGGAATTCTTTTCAGCTTTACAGAGATGCCGTTATTGTTGAAGAGACTAATGCGGAAAGCAAGGGGAAATGAGATCATCTCCTTAGAATCGTGCCTTGTTCATATCGGCATGATTCTTGTTGGCAGAAACCAATACGAGGCGAAGCAAACAACAAAGCCCATTAAATAAAGTAATCCTAGACTAGGCGAGGAAGTTGTGCGAGGACAAAGAGCCTAAATAATCCATCTGGAGGAAGGCCGCTCTCTTTACCTGAACATCTCTTACCGCTACCCACCTCTCATTGTTCCACTGACGTCAAAACATGTCACGTCCACAATTTGGGATTCACCAATTATATATACTATATAGAGAATGTTTAAATGCCAATTGCAATGACTAAAAACGTTGGGTATTGAACTACGAATGCTGCATAGTAAAATGGGATTGCTGTCATGAGAGTATTCTAAAGTGGCATAAAGATATTTGTGTACAATTCATATAATCATATTTAGTAATAAATCATATCTTGAAATCCCTGAAATGAAAAGTGAAAGACAACCAAACGACTTAGTTTCTATAAAACAGAAGTACTACATGATTCATTTTGTATAACCCCAACACTTTGTTATTACTTGTTGGCAATCTCAGGCAATGGAAAAAATTATTGTGAGTATAATACCTGTTTCCTTTTTCAGTTACTTATTGTTTATTCGGAATGACGTAGGCGCTCATTTTTTTGCAGTGTTAATAGGAAATCTACTATTGAGCTAATGGCGTGAGGTTTGAAAGAAAAATGTATTCAAATGGCATCTGATTAAGTTGTTTAACTTGCTAAATCGGACATTCATACAGTTACAAAATATTGGGCAGGATTTTTGATCAAAGATATCTTTTTGCTAAATATTGATTTTCATGAGCGGCTCCTGGTGACATATTTTTGCTCTGAGTGGAATATATATTTGTTTACACAACTTTCTTTTAAAGCAGCCTTTCTCGGTCGAAACGGATTGTTAAGTGGTTTATAATTGAGTCTTTGCTGGGAAACGGTTCATTATGTTGCTTCCAAAGTAAATGTATAAAATATTAGGGGCCATGTTGATTTCTTGGCAAAGGACTCCACCGCCGTGGGGGGGGGGCTAAATTAAATTATCCTAAATGATAATAAACTGCTCCAAATAGAATGTGAAGGAGAGGGTTTTCCGGGAAAAGGGGATTTTCCTCCTATTCATAAATCAGGAAAATTAATTTCCCGGGGATGGAAGAAAAACCAGACACCATTAGGAGACAAGCACGGAAACACATTAGAGTAGGAGGGGGGGGGGGTTCGCTCCAGGCTATACCCCCCCCCCCGGAGAGAAAATTGCCAGAATTTTCGTCGGCTCTTTAATAAAGGCTACCGGAAAAGCCTCCTTCTCCACATTTTACAGTCTCACGGCTCGTTTACCACCTTTATTCCCCCCCCCCACATTATTCTATCTCTCTCACAACCCCAGCAGGGGGGGGGGGCTGATAAAATCGATGAGGTAAACAAGCAGAAGTAAGGCCGAATACTCGCTGATATAATACCGCGGCATATTTAGCCACTGAACAAGCAGAAGTAAGGCCGAATACTCGCTGATATAATACCGCGGCATATTTAGCCACTGAACAAGCAGAAGTAAGGCCGAATACTCGCTGATATAATACCGCGGCATATTTAGCCACTGAACAAGCAGAAGTAAGGCCGAATACTCGCTGATATAATACCGCGGCATATTTAGCCACTGAACAAGCAGAAGTAAGGCCGAATACTCGCTGATATAATACCGCGGCATATTTAGCCACTGAACAAGCAGAAGTAAGGCCGAATACTCGCTGATATAATACCGCGGCATATTTAGCCACTGAACAAGCAGAAGTAAGGCCGAATACTCGCTGATATAATACCGCGGCATATTTAGCCACTGAACAAGCAGAAGTAAGGCCGAATACTCGCTGATATAATACCGCCGCATATTTAGCCACTGAACAAGCAGAAGTAAGGCCGAATACTCGCTGATATAATACCGCGGCATATTTAGCCACTGAACAAGCAGAAGTAAGGCCGAATACTCGCTGATATAATACCGCGGCATATTTAGCCACTGAACAAGCAGAAGTAAGGCCGAATACTCGCTGATATAATACCGCGGCATATTTAGCCACTGAACAAGCAGAAGTAAGGCCGAATACTCGCTGATATAATACCGCGGCATATTTAGCCACTGAACAAGCAGAAGTAAGGCCGAATACTCGCTGATATAATACCGCGGCATATTTAGCCACTGAACAAGCAGAAGTAAGGCCGAATACTCGCTGATATAATACCGCGGCATATTTAGCCACTGAACAAGCAGAAGTAAGGCCGAATACTCGCTGATATAATACCGCGGCATATTTAGCCACTGAACAAGCAGAATGAGGGCCGAGTAGTCGCTGATATAATACCGCGGGTTATTTAGCCACTGAACAAGCAGAAGTAAGGCCGAATACTCGCTGATATAATACCGCGGCCATTAGCCACTGAACAAGCAAGTAAGGCCGTATACTCGCTGATATAATACCGCGGCATATTTAGCCACTGAACAAGCAGAAGTAAGGCCGAATACTCGCTGATATAATACCGCGGCATATTTAGCCACTGAACAAGCAGAAGTAAGGCCGAATACTCGCTGATATAATACCGCGGCATATTTAGCCACTGAACAAGCAGAAGTAAGGCCGAATACTCGCTGATATAATACCGCGGCATATTTAGCCACTGAACAAGCAGAAGTAAGGCCGAATACTCGCTGATATAATACCGCGGCATATTTAGCCACTGAACAAGCAGAAGTAAGGCCGAATACTCGCTGATATAATACCGCGGCATATTTAGCCACTGAACAAGCAGAAGTAAGGCCGAATACTCGCTGATATAATACCGCGGCATATTTAGCCACTGAACAAGCAGAAGTAAGGCCGAATACTCGCTGATATAATACCGCGGCAGATTTAGCCACTGAACAAGCAGAAGTAAGGCCGAATACTCGCTGATATAATACCGCGCCATATTTAGCCACTGAACAAGCAGAAGTAAGGCCGAATACTCGCTGATATAATACCGCGGCATATTTAGCCACTGAACAAGCAGAAGTAAGGCCGAATACTCGCTGATATAATACCGCGGCATATTTAGCCACTGAACAAGCAGAAGTAAGGCCGAATACTCGCTGATATAATACCGCGGCATATTTAGCCACTGAACAAGCAGAAGTAAGGCCGAATACTCGCTGATATAATACCGCGGCATATTTAGCCACTGAACAAGCAGCAGTAAGGCCGAATACTCGCTGATATAATACCGCGGCATATTTAGCCACTGAACAAGCAGAAGGAAGGCCGAATACTCGCTGATATAATACCGCGGCATATTTAGCCACTGAACAAGCAGAAGTAAGGCCGAATACTCGCTGATATAATACCGCGGCATATTTAGCCACTGAACAAGCAGAAGTAAGGCCGAATACTCGCTGATATAATACCGCGGCATATTTAGCCACTGAACAAGCAGAAGTAAGGCCGAATACTCGCTGATATAATACCGCGGCATATTTAGCCACTGAACAAGCAGCAGTAAGGCCGAATACTCGCTGATATAATACCGCGGCATATTTAGCCACTGAACAAGCAGAAGTAAGGCCGAATACTCGCTGATATAATACCGCGGCATATTTAGCCACTGAACAAGCAGAAGTAAGGCCGAATACTCGCTGATATAATACCGCGGCATATTTAGCCACTGAACAAGCAGAAGTAAGGCCGAATACTCGCTGATATAATACCGCGGCATATTTAGCCACTGAACAAGCAGCAGTAAGGCCGAATACTCGCTGATATAATACCGCGGCATATTTAGCCACTGAACAAGCAGAAGTAAGGCCGAATACTCGCTGATATAATACCGCGGCATATTTAGCCACTGAACAAGCAGAAGTAAGGCCGAATACTCGCTGATATAATACCGCGGCATATTTAGCCACTGAACAAGCAGAAGTAAGGCCGAATACTCGCTGATATAATACCGCGGCATATTTAGCCACTGAACAAGCAGAAGTAAGGCCGAATACTCGCTGATATAATACCGCGGCATATTTAGCCACTGAACAAGCAGAAGTAAGGCCGAATACTCGCTGATATAATACCGCGGCATATTTAGCCACTGAACAAGCAGAAGTAAGGCCGAATACTCGCTGATATAATACCGCGGCATATTTAGCCACTGAACAAGCAGAAGTAAGGCCGAATACTCGCTGATATAATACCGCGGCATATTTAGCCACTGAACAAGCAGAAGTAAGGCCGAATACTCGCTGATATAATACCGCGGCATATTTAGCCACTGAACAAGCAGAAGTAAGGCCGAATACTCGCTGATATAATACCGCGGCATATTTAGCCACTGAACAAGCAGAAGTAAGGCCGAATACTCGCTGATATAATACCGCGGCATATTTAGCCACTGAACAAGCAGAAGTAAGGCCGAATACTCGCTGATATAATACCGCGGCATATTTAGCCACTGAACAAGCAGAAGTAAGGCCGAATACTCGCTGATATAATACCGCCGCATATTTAGCCACTGAACAAGCAGAAGTAAGGCCGAATACTCGCTGATATAATACCGCCGCATATTTAGCCACTGAACAAGCATATCTGCAATGGAAGTACATGAGAACCGCTAGTCGGCAAACCAAAGGAAGGAATAGGTAATGACAGCTATAGCCTGGAAGCAGAGGTTGAAACAAGACTGGTTCCAGGGACCAGATGCTTCTAGCTACTGCAAAACCATCTACAGGGAATCGTCTGTGATGGTGGGCTGGCAATGTAGTGATTTAATAAGGTATGTCAAAATAGTCCTCAATATATCAATACAATCAAATACATTCCAATAAATACAATACAATCAAATCCAAATACATTAATTCAACTATTAATAATTCAATTATATTTTTAGAAGAGAGCGGAACCCGAGCAGTTGTCTGACCATTCCAGATCCACCGACTATTCCACATCAATGCATCATTCAGACTAATAAACTGTAATTAGAAACAAATAAATAATAATTAAATTATGATTTATAAACTGGCGGCCTAAACTGTTCTAAAAACAAAAAAAAAAACAGTATTGCAAGTATGTTGACGTAGAGGAATTTCTATACTATTAGCATAAATGTGATACCTTCTCCAAGTTGTCATATCCTACATTTAGATGCTACTTTTAACCTTCTCATTGAAGACTCAATGCGAAAATAATACAACTAAGAATCTTATAAAAATGTGTGATTAAAGTGAAACTTGCATTGGTGCTTGATTATTATTACAAAGCTACATACAAACACCGCGATTCTATTGAGGCTCTTTAGTTGTTGCAACATTATAATATCCGTCAATAATATGAGCCAAGTAATTATATATGATGAAACATACAATTTTAGTACATGTAATGCTAAGTTGCTCTTCTCTCACAATAACAGTCAATAATTCCTATATACACTATTCCAAACAGGAACGAATTTTCACTAGAATATTTTATAAACATAACAGCATTGAAAAGATAAATAAATCATTTTTCTTCATTATTAAAGGTAAATTTTAATTGGAATTCAATTTTAGTAATTTATTTTTACAATGGTTCATACTGAATGTAAATGTTATTGCCATTGTTAGTGTAATTTATATGTTAAGTTTATCTTATTTTTACAGTAAATTTCTGTGCAACGGTAGACTAAGAGAGCTAACAACCAGCTCCTTCCGATGTTTTATATTTTTGCAAACAAAGTATTGTAAATCTGAATGTCTGAATTAAATAATGTTGTAGGATATATGGATGAAGGGCTTCGTATCAGGTACTTTTTACTATGAGTTTCTATAATTAAATATGAAATATTTGTATCTGTTAATTATATGGGTTTAGGATTTTACTTCTTCAAAATTAAAGTTGGTGGTCTTGGGGGAAATTTCTGATTCATGATTCAACTGACAAAAGTGGAAGGTTACGAATGGCTATTTTATTAATAAACAAATACTATATAAAAGAACCAAATCAAATGTGCAGAAGTTGTAAACAAAATGTTCCCTGCGATATAAGAGCTATAGCAACAAATCATTATAGGAATCTGGCCTAGGACGAAAGACGGACATGTTTTCCAAGGGGAACCACGCTTAAAATGTTAAAAATCAGTGAGATATTTCTCGAAGCAAATTTAAAGACGACTTCAAAATACAAAAAAAATTACAGTATATTTAGGTTGTTTTCGTGAAGATTGTAGAAGAAAAGAAAGGTTATTTAGTGTTAGTATTACTTATCTCTAGTGAAGAGTTAATGAGGTCTAAATACATTTTAAGTAGCAGTCGCAAGTGAGTCGTTCGCTATAAAGAAAGCACAAGTAACCTCATCATGGCGCATACAGGGACATATATATATATATATATATATATATATATATATATATATATATATATATATATATATATATATATATATATATATAGTTTATTAAAAAAAAACTGACGTTTTTTTGGTGTGATAACTGTGGCTGTTGCAAGGTGTCCCTGTAAATAGACCTTTGGTTGGCCCTTGCGAATATTCTCTCCTCAAGAAGGAATTATTATTTTATTCTTTTTAAAAATATATGTTGAAAGTGGAGATGAGTTTTTTATTTTCTCTCAGTCGAGGAAATGAGTGATGTCGGCGCGACTCGCTGGGAAGTGCGTCATTGGCTATGAACCGAGCTTGTCTCGGAGAATATCCCGTGTTTTATATTGTATAGGCTATTAAAAGTGCTGACATTTCTTTGGTGTGTTAGCTGTGCTCTTCCTGTAGAGTTCTTGTTGTCCCTTGTCAATATTGCCCTTAGAAGAAGTTTTAATATATGTGTGAAAAGTGCTTTAAATCAGGACTTTTAATTTTCCCTCAGTCCAAGAAATAAATATTGTCTTCAATGATTTAATCAAAAGTTCAAATTACTAATGAATTAATACAAATTTTGTTAAAGAGATATTAGAAATTGTAGCAGAGGCAGAGTGTATTTAATTAATGAAAGTTGATATAGTCTGGTTAAGGGATGTATAGTAGAATAAGTGCATCATACATTATACAAACCCCTTATCCGTGCAGCATATCAAGCTAAAAGGCCAAATCTTTATATTATATTGCGGGTCATAAAGTTAACAAAAAGGAATAAAACATTACTATATGATGTGTACATGATAGAGAAAGTGCATTCAACACCTTTTATAGTCCATTCAATTTACAATACGATTGGTTCTAAACAATTTTTCGAATCGTCTCATTCAACCGGAGATATTTTAAGTTTTGGATTTTTTCCATCTGCTTCCAGTTGGATTTCAGCCATTAACGAACTGGCAGAACATGAGTAGCTTATCCCGTCAAGGGAAATCTGATAAAAGGAATATAGAAGGGTTAAGCTGGCTGATGACTTGGCCGTCAACTATGAAGCGGAATCGACAGATTTGGTATGCATCCAAAATCATGGGATAATGCTGGCTGATGACTTGGCCGTAATCTATGAAGCGGAATCGACAGATTTGGTATGCAGCATCCAGAATCATGGGATAATGCTGGCTGATGACTTGGCCGTCATCTATGAAGCGGAATCGACAGATTTGGTATGCAACATCCAGAATCATGGGATAATGCTGGCTGATGACTTGGCCGTAATCTATGAAGCGGAATCGACAGATTTGGTATGCAGCATCCAAAATCATGGGATAATGCTGGCTGATGACTTGGCCGTAATCTATGAAGCGGAATCGACAGATTTGGTATGCAGCATCCAGAATCATGGGATAATGCTGGCTGATGACTTGGCCGTAATCTATGAAGCGGAATCGACAGATTTGGTATGCTGCATCCAAAATCATGGGATAATGCTGGCTGATGACTTGGCCGTCATCTATGAAGCGGAATCGACAGATTTGGTATGCAGCATCCAGAATCATGGGATAATGCTGGCTGATGACTTGGCCGTAATCTATGAAGCGGAATCGACAGATTTGGTATGCAGCATCCAAAATCATGGGATAATGCTGGCTGATGACTTGGCCGTCATCTATGAAGCGGAATCGACAGATTTGGTATGCAGCATCCAAAATCATGGGATAATGCTGGCTGATGACTTGGCCGTCATCTATGAAGCGGAATCGACAGATTTGGTATGCAGCATCCAAAATCATGGGATAATGCTGGCTGATGACTTGGCCGTCATCTATGAAGCGGAATCGACAGATTTGGTATGCAGCATCCAAAATCATGGGATAATGCTGGCTGATGACTTGGCCGTAATCTATGAAGCGGAATCGACAGATTTGGTATGCAGCATCCAAAATCATGGGATAATGCTGGCTGATGACTTGGCCGTAATCTATGAAGCCGAATCGACAGATTTGGTATGCAGCATCCAAAATCATGGGATAATGCTGGATGATGACTTGGCCGTAATCTATGAAGCGGAATCGACAGATTTGGTATGCAGCATCCAAAATCATGGGATAATGGTCATTTGTAGACTAACTCAAATTAAACAGAGCCACGAACCGAGGTCCAATTCTCAAAGAGAAGTGGCCTCTTTCATCACTCAGCCCCAACATTCTAATGAGTACATTTTTTATAATAAAGTCATTGTTATCAAATAGCAGACGAGACTTAATATATACAAAAAGGAAATGCCTAAACAAAACCATTATATACTCTTCCGTTATTCATGTCCGCTCTGGTTTGGAGATGTTAGCTCGATTCTGCCCTAACATCTCTCGCCTGTCTAACATTAATAATCACAATAGAAAATTAAATGGAAAGTGCCGCTGGTGAGTCCGGTGGTGGCACCATGCTCATAAAAAAATAAAAAAAGAGAAAAAAGGAGATAATAAGAAAGAAATATTAGTGAATATCCAGAGAGTAATGTCTCTGAATTATTTATTCTATTGGGAAACCTTTTATTCAATGACTACTATCATTTCTAGTTTATCTTGATATAGTATTGAGCGACTCAAATTATAATAATTCTATCATAGTGCCCTATAAAGAAAAAAGTAGAACTAAAACACTATTCTAAACCTTGGAAACTATTCTATCTGCAACGATAACTTTTCATCCATTTACAGTTTCGATTAACATAAAAATGGGGCTTTTAATATGAATAATGTATTTTGTATATATTATAATTATCAGACTACACAGAAGTTAGTTTTAATTTAACTCTCTTATCCTAGCCAATTCCAATATTTTAAATTAAAATTAAGTATATTCCTAAATCCTTCTCCCCAAAAAAAGAAATGATTCCAACTTGGTAGTGTTTCAATAATAGGAGTCTATCTAAAATGAGGTTGGATAAAGTATTGTCGTGGTGTTGGGAAGGTCTGTCGTGATTAGCAAGGTGCATTGACTGTCTTGCATTAGTGCATTTTGTTGCATTTAGCTTCTTGACGATATCTTAAGAGAACATGGCTCAGCTGCTGTACCACTTCTATTTATTATTATGACGGAGTTCCACAAGATCAGATCTGTTTTTCTAAGTGTTCCTTCTCCTTCAACAGGAGCGATTACCAATTTTATTTTTGCTTTCATCCATAGTTTTCTGAATTTATAGCCATTTTCTCTATTAAAATTACAAAAATATTTTCCTCTTTCAACAGCTTCCCTGACAATCTTTTCTCGATATTTCCTTTACTTTTCGCACAATGAAATCTTATAATTCAAGTTGCTGTAATGTTGTGCCACCGATGGTTTTGTTATTTCTATTTCCTTAACGGATTTAAAGTGTTTAGATACTCTACCCATCATCAACCGGCTTATTCTTCTGTCAGTAGTATGTATCTATGTATATTACATATTGTATGTAGTAATGGTATGTATATTGCCTTATTTTATAAACATATCATATAGGTTTTACTTTCTATTGCATCATATACCAATCGTGTAGTGTTTACATAGTATTTTACTCTAACTATGGGGCTCAGGTTAGCCATGTGAGTTAATCCTTGAGTGGCGAGTTCCATTCCCTGTCTGGCCAATAGGAATTTATTTAGTGACGGACTCATAAAATAAAACCCTTAGTCCCACCCTGGCTAGAAGAGGGCCACTGTTGCAAAAAGTGGGCCTTAATAAATAATAATATATGTGTATATATATATATATATATATATAATTTAATAAAATTATTACTAAAACGTTTTATATAAAAATAAAGAATAAGTTTGTTAACGTATAAAATGGGACAAGGAAGAGGGGGGTTTTGGAGGGGAATTTCGAAAATTTAAAATATCTGAGTTATAATATGTCTGATCAAAAAAACTGTTTAGGCCCAATTTTATTGTAAATAAAATTGTCTATAAGTATTGTTATGTATACTTTTTCATTATCTTGATTATATATGCCGAGATATATGCCTTTTTTAGTTTCCACCCTTCGGTAAAACCCCAATCTTACTATTGCCATATAAATCCATATAAATAATAAATTGTTATATTCTAAAGGACTTTATTTGAAGCGTTCATAGTCGTTAATGGTTCATAGTCGGACTAGGGTCTGGGGAGGGGGTTCACAAATTCAAAATATTTCCTGTTATTATAAGTCGCCTCAAAACATGTTACAGAATCAATTTGTTAAACTATTGATGCTCTACCTTTGTCTTTCAATACATTTTCTTGTGAGTTATTCGCACTTGATTGTTTTCAATTGTCAGTAATGCCCTACTTATACTCATCGAATCTTTACTTTGATATGAACAATATATGGAAGGAGGAATTCAATAGTGTGCTAAAGCATCAAGTGGGAAATCTGCTTAGCTAACGCAGCCCCTGCAGTCGTTTTTTAGTAGCTATTTCATTATCTCTGTAGAAAGACTAAGTGATTATGAATTCTTTTTGAAGGGAATATTAATTGTTAACCCTTCCCAATTATCCGTAGTAGAACAATGTGATAACAACTTATGTAATAACACATTATATAACTATCATAGAGTATTTATCTTATGTGCTTCAAGGGGTTCGGGAAATGTATTTATATTATTTAGAAATTATATACATTGATTTATCTGCCCGGTTTCCAGTTACCACACTTCTTTTCAAATCGTTATTTCTATACAAAACTAGAAAAAAAAAATGTTATTTAGGATTGTCTAGCAATACAACATTATTAATCTCAGAAATATGGCATTTACTTAAAACATCTGGATTACCTAATATAAAATTCTATGTATATTAAAATATGTCAGTATTTTAAATGGTAAAGTCTTTTATATTGAAACATATTTAATAAATTTCAGCATGCAATTAATGCAACTACATTTCAGCAATGATGAATGAGTTAAGCCCACGTGTTCAAAAACTTTAACCGCATATGGGTAATTCTCAATATTAAAGTAAAGAAATTGTATTTGGTATTTCGTTTATTGTAATGTGAAACCTTCTCTTATATTTAACTGGCCGGTCAAACTCAAGAAGATAATGAAGAATTATTCGGCCTAGGTGCTTGTAGAGTAACAGCTTTTCCCAAATGGGAAATTTGTTAAATATAAACGGAGTAAAGGAAGTATAACAGTAATTACATAGACTCAGTCATTGAACATCTAAAAGATCTATATCTACAATTTCTGCACACTACTCTTCACTTATTTCCTGCATTGGCAGCCTCTAGACACTTTAATATTTTTTATTTATTCATTTTATTTTTTTTTGGTTTTCTCTTTTCCTTATATTATTATTATCATTTTTTCTTTCTTTCTTTTTCTTTCTCCCGTCGATACTTCCATTTTCATTTATATTCTTTCCACCACCTTGATGTTTCCAAATACAATATTGTTTGTTTCATATAAAACTGCTATGCCAATGAACCCTATCAAAAACCACCGAATGCCATAGTTCACTCACTCCTTTTCCATTTCATTCCTTTTTTTTTTGCTATTCATTTTTTTGTGCACAATTGAATAATGAGTAAATCGTCGGCGTTGCGGAACTCATTTAAATAAATAAATAAGTAAATTTAAACATAATAAATACGAATGTATTTCTCTTGTAGAACGTTAATGACTCATTTTTATTTCATTGAATTTGTTAATTATTTGTATATATTTGACGATCCCTCCTTATGTATGATTGTTTTTCATGTAATAATTCCTGTAGATGACGAGACATGTTTGCTGTTGGTATTGTGGAGTATGTGTTTGATAGTGACAGGGCCGTTAGCATTTAGTATGGACAGCTTAATATCGGAGGCTGAGATGCTAGCCCTCGCTTGGGTTGTGAGGTGGGAGCGGCATAAGAAAGAGGCTTGAATGGGGCAGGTATAGAGTGAGGGGGGCGGCGATGCAAATATTTTGACATACGGTTCCGAGGTGGGGGGGGGGGGGCGACAGCTGGCTTCTCATTGGACCACCACCGACCATTTTTTATATGCACCAACCACCAGTGCAGCTGCCCCCTCCTACCACCACTCCGGCCCCTTCCTCCACGTACTACTCCGATTAATCTTTTATAAATGGGGTTATCGATTCTCTTTCCCACCCTTTTTTTTGTGTTTTTAATTTTTTTTTCTATAAAGCCAGCTTTAAGATTTGTTTCAATGGAATTACCCCACAAGGCCCTAATGCAAACTGTAGTTCAATACAGACGAAAACATCCTTCAGAGTTTAAACATTTTAAACCTTTTAGAAAAATTCCCTGTAACCAATACAAGACATTCAATTTTATTAATTTATCCGGAATTTTAGTTTTAATACGTATGATATAAAAAATACCTGGATCTTGGAAGGAATCTTGGGATGTAGGGCAACATAGCTTCCAGTCCGATTCCTGGTTTATAAACCTCATTCTTCCATTGTGTTATTGGTATTCAATGTCTCAATTTAAATTTATTTCTATTATATCAATAATGATGGTTATGAGGGGAGGGGAGGGGAAGGGGGGGGGGTAATAGGCCCTGCCCTTCTTATTACAGAGTCAAAATGAACTTTATTTGATATCAAAATTAACTATTTGATTTCGAGAGGGTAACCATGATGATGTGATAGAAGGAAAGATTTGATGTTGGTATGGTAACCTAGGTCTAAAATCTACTGATATTGAATCGTCTTCAACTCAATTAGCTGGCTCTCTGTGATAACACGAAAAGAAATTATAGCATGCCAATATGCCTACTAGGTTAGAAGTGAGCCTCAGGGTCTGTTGATATATATATATATATATATATATATATATATTTAAATATTAAGTGAATATCCATTAAAGTGTGGTAAATAGAAAAATGAACATATTTCCATTAGTTTTAGAGATCTCCAAGATCTTTAGCAGCCATAACCTCTGGCGACGGCTGTCCAGTCCCTTTCTCCATTCTGTCTGCCCATCTTATCTCCAGTCTTCCTCGAGTCTGGCTACATATCATTGCCGTAACCATGGTCTTATCTTGGGAGTAGGTTCGGTTGACACATGTTCTACCTATTGTAGCCACTTTCCTTTCATATCATGCGAGATCGACAGTCATAATAGAGATATAATCTCCTTCAATGTCTTCCTTCTCCAGAGTCTTATATCACCATTCCAATTTGGCCCTAAGAACATTACACACAAACCTTTTATGCAGTGTTTCGTGGCTATCCTTCAACGTCTATGTCTCACATTAGTACAGTTTTGATAATGGAGTTACACTCCCTTTCAAGGCTCCGGAGATTTCCCCTGATCTAATGACCGACTCACTAGGGAGAAAGCTCACTGGAAGGACGAGCTCCATCAGTCCGGGGAGCAGTAGCCACCGTCAGATGGAGTGCCACTAACCAGCAGTCAAGAACAGCCTAGACCAGACATACCTGCTGGTACACGACGAGCTCCATCAGTCCGGGGAGCAGTAGCCACCGTCAGATGGAGTGCCACTAGCCAGCAGAGTCAAGAACAGCCAAGGCCAGACATACCTGCTGGTACCCGACGAGCTCCATCAGCCTGGGGAGCAGTACCCACCGTCAGATAGTGTGCCACTAGCCAGTAGAGTACAGAGGGGGCTAGACCAGACATACCTGCTGGTACCCGACGAGCTCCATCAGCCTTCACTAGCCAGCAGAGTAGATAGTGTGCCTAGACCAGACATACCTGCAGGTACCCGACGAGCTCCACCAGCCCAGGGGAGCAGTTCCTACCGTCAGATGGGGTGCCACTAGCCAGCAGAGTAAAGAGGGGGCTTGCGCAGACATGCCAGCTGGTAACCAACGTGCTCCATCAGCGAGGGGAGCAGTTCCCACCGACAGATGGTGTGCCACTAGCCAGCAGAGTATAGAGGTGGCTCGGCCAGATATACCTGCTAGTACCCGACGAGCTCCATCAGTCAGGGGAGCTGTTCCTACCGTCAGATGGAGTGCCACTAGCCAGCAGAGTAGAGAGGGGTCTAGACCAGACATACCTGCTGGTACCCAACGAGCTCCATCAGCCAGGGGAGCAGTTCCTACCGTCAGATAGTGTGCCACTAGCCAGCAGAGTACAGAGGGGGCTAGACCAGACATACCTGCTGGTACCCGACGAGCTCCATCAGCCAGGGGAGCAGTTCCTACCGTCAGATAGTGTGCCACTAGCCAGCAGAGTACAAAAGGGGGCTAGACCAGACATACCTGCTGGTACCCGACGAGCTCCACCAGCCAGGGGAGCAGTTCCTACCGTCAGATAGTGTGCCACTAGCCAGCCGAGTATAGAGGGGCCTTGCGCAGTAATACCTGCTGGTACCCGACGTGCTCCATCAGCCAGGGGAGCAGTACCCACCGTCAGATGATGTGCCACTAGCCAGCAGAGTCAAAAACAGTCTAGACCAGACATACCTGCTGGTACCCGACGTGCTCCATCAGCGTGGGGAGCAGTACCCACCGTCAGATAGTGTGAAACTAACCAGCAGAGTATAAAGGGTGCTAGACCAGACATACCTGCAGGTACCCGATGAGCTCCACAGGCGAGGGGAGCTGCTCCTACCGTCAGGTAGTGTGCCACTAGACAGCAGAGTATAGAGGGGGCTAGACCAGACACCTGCTGGTACCCGACGAGCTCCACCAGCCAGGGGAGCAGTTCCCACCGACAGATGGTGTGCCACTAGCCAGTACAGTATAGAGGTGGCTCGGCCAGATATACCTGCTGGTACCTGACGAGCTCCATCAGCTCAGGGAGCAGTTCCCACCGTCAGATAGTGTGCCACTAGCCAGCAGAGTACAGTGGGGGCTAGACCAGACATACCTGCTGGTACCCGACGAGCTCCACTAGCCCAGGAAGCTGTTCCCACCGACAGAAGGTGTGCCACTAGCCAGCAGAGTATAGAGGGGCCTTGCGCATACATACCTGCTGGTACCCGACGTGCTCCATCAGCCAGGGGAGCAGTTCCCATCGACAGATGGTGTGCCACTAGCCAGCAGTGTATACAGGTGGCTCGGCCAGATATACCTGCTAGTACCTGACGAGCTCCATCAGCCCAGGGAGCAGTTCCTACCGTCAGATAGTGTGCCACTAGCCAGCAGAGTACAAAGGGGGCTAGACCAGACATACCTGCAGGTACCCGACGATCTCCACCAGCCAGGGGAGCAGTTCCCACCTTCAGATAAAGTGCCACTAGCCAGCAGAGTACAGAGGGGGCTAGACCAGACATACCTACTGGTACCCGACGAGCTCCACCAGCCCAGGAAGCAGTTCCTACCGTCAGATAGTGTGCCACTAGCCAGCCGAGTATAGAGGGGCCTTGCGCAGTAATACCTGCTGGTACCCGACGTGCTCCATCAGCCAGGGGAGCAGTAGCCACCGTCAGATGGAGTGCCACTAGCCAGCAGAGTATAGAGGTGGCTCGGCCAGACATACCTGCTGTTACCCGACGAGTCCATCAGCCTTGGGAGCAGTTCCCACCGTCAGATAGTGTGCCACTAGCCAGCAGAGTACAGAGGGGGCTAGACCAGACATACCTGCTGTTACCCGACGAGATCCATCAGCCCAGGGAGCAGTTCCCACCGTCAGATAGTGTGACACTAGCCAGCAGAGTATAAAGGGTGCTAGACCAGACATACCTGCAGGTACCCGACGAGCTCCATCAGCCCAGGGAGCAGTTCCCACCGTCAGATAGTGTGCCACTAGCCAGCAGAGTATAGAGGGGCCTTGCGCATACATACCTGCTGGTACCCGACGTGCTCCATCAGCAAGGGAAGCAGTACCCACCGTCAGATGATGTGCCACTAGCCTGCAGAGTCAAAAACAGCCTAGACCAGACATACCTGCTGGTACCCGACGAGCTCCATCAGCCAGGGGAGCTGTTCCTACCGTCAGATAGTGTGCCACTAGCCAGTAGAGTACAGAGGGGGCTAGACCAGACATACCTGCAGGTACCCGACGAGCTCCATCAGCCAGGGGAGCTGTTCCTATCGTCAGATGGAGTGCCACTAGCCAGCAGAGTCAAAAACAGCCTAGAGCAGACATACCTGCTGGTACCCGACGAGCTCCATCAGCCTAGGGAGCAGTACCCACCGTCAGATGGTGTGCCACTAGCCAGCAGAGTCAAGTACAGCCAAGGCCAGACATACCTGCAGGTACCCAACAAGCTCCATCAGCCAGGGGAGCTGTAGCCACCGTCAGATGGAGTGCCACTAGCCAGCAGAGTGAAGAACAGCCTAGACCAGAAAAACCTGCAGGTGCCCAACGAGCTCCATCAGCCTAGGGAGCAGTACCCACCGTCAGATGGAGTTCCACTAGCCGGCAGAGTCAAGAACAGCCAAGGCCAGACATACCTGCTGGTACACGACGAGCTCCATCAGCATGGGGAGCAGTACCCACCGTCAGATGATGTGCCACTAGCCAGCAGAGTCAAGAACAGCCTAGACCAGACATACCTGATGGCACCCAACGAGCTCCACCAGCCCTGGGAGCAGTTCCTACGGTCAGATAGTGTGCCGCTAGCCAGCAGAGTACAAAGGGGGCTAGACCAGACATACCTGCTGGTACCCGACGAGCACCACCAGCCCAAGGGAGCTGTTCCTACCGTCAAATGGAGTGCCACTAGCCAGCAGAGTAAAGAGGGGGCTTGCGCAGACATACCAGCTGGTACCCGACGTGCTCCATCAGCGCAGGGAGCAGTTCCCACCGACAGATGTTGTGCCACTAGCCAGCAGAGTATAGAGGTGGCTCGGCCAGATATACCTACTGGTACCTGACGAGCTCCATCATCCCAGGGAGCAGTTCCCACCGTCAGATAGTGTGCCACTAGACAGCAGAGTACAGAGGGGGCTAGACCAGACATACCTGCTGTTACCCGACGAGATCCATCAGCCCAGGGAGCAGTTCCCACCGTCAGATAGTGTGCCACTAGCCAGCAGAGTACAGAGGGGGCTAGACCAGACATACCTGCTGTTACCCGACGAGCTCCATCAGCCCAGGGAGCAGTTCCCACCGTCAGATAGTGTGCCACTAGCCAGCAGAGTACAGAGGGGGCTAGACCAGACATACCTGCTGTTACCCGACGAGATCCATCAGCCCAGGGAGCAGTTCCCACCGTCAGATAGTGTGCCACTAGCCAGCAGAGTATAGAGGGGGCTAGACCAGACACCTGCTGGTACCCGACGAGCTCCACCAGCCAGGGGAGCAGTTCCCACCGACAGATGGTGTGCCACTAGCCAGTACAGTATAGAGGTGGCTCGGCCAGATATACCTGCTGGTACCTGACGAGCTCCATCAGCTCAGGGAGCAGTTCCCACCGTCAGATAGTGTGCCACTAGCCAGCAGAGTACAGTGGGGGCTAGACCAGACATACCTGCTGGTACCCGACGAGCTCCACTAGCCCAGGAAGCTGTTCCCACCGACAGAAGGTGTGCCACTAGCCAGCAGAGTATAGAGGGGCCTTGCGCATACATACCTGCTGGTACCCGACGTGCTCCATCAGCCAGGGGAGCAGTTCCCACCGACAGATGGTGTGCCACTAGCCAGCAGTGTATACAGGTGGCTCGGCCAGATATACCTGCTAGTACCTGACGAGCTCCATCAGCCCAGGGAGCAGTTCCTACCGTCAGATAGTGTGCCACTAGCCAGCAGAGTACAAAGGGGGCTAGACCAGACATACCTGCAGGTACCCGACGATCTCCACCAGCCAGGGGAGCAGTTCCCACCTTCAGATAAAGTGCCACTAGCCAGCAGAGTACAGAGGGGGCTAGACCAGACATACCTGCTGGTACCCGACGAGCTCCACCAGCCAGGAAGCAGTTCCTACCGTCAGATAGTGTGCCACTAGCCAGCAGAGTATAGAGGGGCCTTGCGCAGTAATACCTGCTGGTACCCGACGTGCTCCATCAGCCAGGGGAGCAGTAGCCACCGTCAGATGGAGTGCCACTAGCCAGCAGAGTATAGAGGTGGCTCGGCCAGACATACCTGCTGTTACCCGACGAGATCCATCAGCCCAGGGAGCAGTTCCCACCGTCAGATAGTGTGCCACTAGCCAGCAGAGTACAGAGGGGGCTAGACCAGACATACCTGCTGTTACCCGACGAGATCCATCAGCCCAGGGAGCAGTTCCCACCGTCAGATAGTGTGACACTAGCCAGCAGAGTATAAAGGGTGCTAGACCAGACATACCTGCAGGTACCCGACGAGCTCCATCAGCCCAGGGAGCAGTTCCCACCGTCAGATAGTGTGCCACTAGCCAGCAGAGTATAGAGGGGCCTTGCGCATACATACCTGCTGGTACCCGACGTGCTCCATCAGCAAGGGAAGCAGTACCCACCGTCAGATGATGTGCCACTAGCCTGCAGAGTCAAAAACAGCCTAGACCAGACATACCTGCTGGTACCCGACGAGCTCCATCAGCCAGGGGAGCTGTTCCTACCGTCAGATAGTGTGCCACTAGCCAGTAGAGTACAGAGGGGGCTAGACCAGACATACCTGCAGGTACCCGACGAGCTCCATCAGCCAGGGGAGCTGTTCCTATCGTCAGATGGAGTGCCACTAGCCAGCAGAGTCAAAAACAGCCTAGAGCAGACATACCTGCTGGTACCCGACGAGCTCCATCAGCCTAGGGAGCAGTACCCACCGTCAGATGGTGTGCCACTAGCCAGCAGAGTCAAGTACAGCCAAGGCCAGACATACCTGCAGGTACCCAACAAGCTCCATCAGCCAGGGGAGCTGTAGCCACCGTCAGATGGAGTGCCACTAGCCAGCAGAGTGAAGAACAGCCTAGACCAGAAAAACCTGCAGGTGCCCAACGAGCTCCATCAGCCTAGGGAGCAGTACCCACCGTCAGATGGAGTTCCACTAGCCGGCAGAGTCAAGAACAGCCAAGGCCAGACATACCTGCTGGTACACGACGAGCTCCATCAGCATGGGGAGCAGTACCCACCGTCAGATGATGTGCCACTAGCCAGCAGAGTCAAGAACAGCCTAGACCAGACATACCTGATGGCACCCAACGAGCTCCACCAGCCCTGGGAGCAGTTCCTACGGTCAGATAGTGTGCCGCTAGCCAGCAGAGTACAAAGGGGGCTAGACCAGACATACCTGCTGGTACCCGACGAGCACCACCAGCCCAAGGGAGCTGTTCCTACCGTCAAATGGAGTGCCACTAGCCAGCAGAGTAAAGAGGGGGCTTGCGCAGACATACCAGCTGGTACCCGACGTGCTCCATCAGCGCAGGGAGCAGTTCCCACCGACAGATGTTGTGCCACTAGCCAGCAGAGTATAGAGGTGGCTCGGCCAGATATACCTACTGGTACCTGACGAGCTCCATCATCCCAGGGAGCAGTTCCCACCGTCAGATAGTGTGCCACTAGCCAGCCGAGTATAGAGGGGGCTAGACCAGACATACCTGCTGGTACCCGACGAGATCCATCAGCCCAGGGAGCAGTTCCCACCGTCAGATAGTGTGCCACTAGCCAGCAGAGTACAGAGGGGGCTAGTCCAGACATACCTGCTGTTACACGACGAGCTCCATCAGCCCAGGGAGCAGTCCCAGCGTCAGATAGTGTTCCTCTTGTCAGCAGTGTTCACAGGGGGTTAGACCAGAGATACCTGCTGTTACCAGTCGAGATCCATCAGACCAGGGAGCAGTTCCCACCGTCAGATTGTGTGCCACTAGCCAGCAGAGTATACAGGTGGCTAGCCCAGAAATACCTGCTGGTACCCGACGAGCTCCATCAGCCAGGGGAGCAGTACCCACCGTCAGATTGTGTGCCACTAGCCAGCAGAGTATAGAGGGGGCTAGTCCATACATACCTTCTGGTACCCGACGAGCTCCATCAGCCACGGGAGCAGTTCCCACCGTCAGATAGTGTGCCACTAGCCAGTAGAGTACAGAGGGGGCTAGACCAGACATACCTCCTGGTACCCGACGAGCTCCACCAGCCCAGGTAGCAGTTCCCACCGTCAGATAGTGTGCCACTAGCCAGCAGAGTATAGAGGGGCCTTGCGCATACATACCTGCTGGTACCCGACGTGCTCCATCAGCCAGGGGAGCAGTTCCCATCGACAGATGGTGTGCCACTAGCCAGCAGTGTATACAGGGGGGTCCGCAAGATATACCTGCTGGTACCCGACGTGCTCCATCAGCAAGGGAAGCAGTACCCACCGTCAGATAGTGTGCCACTAGCCAGCAGAGTACATAGGGGGCTAGACCAGACATACCTGCAGGTACCCGACGATCTCCACCAGCCAGGGGAGCAGTTCCCACCTTCAGATAAAGTGCCACTAGCCAGCAGAGTACAGAGGGGGCTAGACCAGACATACCTCCTGGTACCCGACGAGCTCCAACAGCCCAGGCAGCAGTTCCAACCGTCAGATCGTGTGCCACTCGCCAGCGGAGTAGAGAGGGGGCCTTGCGCAGTAATACCTGCTGGTACCCGACGTGCTCCATCAGCCAGGGGAGCAGTAGCCACCGTCAGATGGAGTGCCACTAGCCAGCAGAGTAAATCGGTGGCTAGCCGAGTCACTCCCGCTGTTACCCGACGAGATCCATCAGCCCAGGGAGCAGTTCCCACCGTCAGATAGTGTGCCACTAGCCAGCAGAGTACAGAGGGGGCTAGACCAGACATACCTGCTGTTACCCGACGAGATCCATCAGCCCAGGGAGCAGTTCCCACCGTCAGATAGTGTGACACTAGCCAGCAGAGTGGTGCTAGGCCAGACATACCTGCAGGTACCCGACGAGCTCCACCAGCCCAGGAAGCAGTTCCTACCGTCAGATAGTGTGCCACTAGCCAGCCGAGTATAGAGGGGCCTTGCGCATACATACCTGCTGGTACCCGACGTGCTCCATCAGCAAGGGAAGCAGTACCCACCGTCAGATGATGTGCCACTAGCCAGCAGAGTCAAAAACAGCCTAGACCAGACATACCTGCTGGTACCCGACGAGCTCCATCAGATAGGGGAGCTATTCCTACCGTCAGATAGAGTGCCACTAGCCAGCCGAGTACAGAGGAGGCTAGACCAGACATACCTGCAGGTACCCGACGAGCTCCATCAGTCAGGGGAGCTGTTCCTACCGTCAGATGGAGTGCCACTAGCCAGCAGAGTGAAAAACAGCCTAGACCAGACATACCTGCTGGTACCCGACGAGCTCCATCAGCCTGGGGAGCAGTACCCACCGTCAGATCGTGTGCCACTAGCCAGCAGAGTCAAGAACAGCCAAGGCCAGACATACCTGCAGGTACCCAACAAGCTCCATCAGCCAGGGGAGCAGTAGCCACCGTCAGATGGAGTGCCACTAGCCAGCAGAGTGAAGAACAGCCTAGACCAGACAAACCTGCTGGTACCCAACGAACTCCATCAGCCTGGGGAGCAGTACACACCGTCAGATGGAGTTCCACTAGCCGGTAGAGTCAAGAACAGCCAAGGCCAGACATACCTGCTGGTACCCAACGAGCTCCATCAGTCTGGGGAGCAGTACCCACCGTCAGATAGTGTGCCACTAGCCAGCAGAGTCAAGAACAGCCAAGGCCAGACATACCTGCTGGTACACTACGAGCTCCACCAGCACTGGGAGCAGTTCCTACGGTCAGATAGTGTGCCGCTAGCCAGCAGAGTACAAAGGGGGCTAGACCAGACATACCTGCTGGTACCCGACGAGCACCACCACCAAGGGAGCTGTTCCTACCGTTCAAATGGAGTGCCACTAGCCAGCAGAGTAAAGAGGGGGCTTGCGCAGACATACCAGCTGGTACCCGACGTGCTCCATCAGCGCAGGGGAAAAGCCCACCGTCAGATGTTGTGCCACTAGCCAGCAGAGTATAGAGGTGGCTCGGCCAATACCTACTGGTACCTGACGAGCTCCATCATCCCAGGGAGCAGTTCCCACCGTCAGATAGTGTGCCACTAAACAGCAGAGTACAGAGGGGGCTAGACCAGACATACCTGCTGTTACCCGACGAGATCCATCAGCCCAGGGAGCAGTTCCCACCGTCAGATAGTGTGCCACTAGCCAGCAGAGTACAGAGGGGGCTAGACCAGACATACCTGCTGGTACCCGACGAGCTCCATCAGCCCAGGGAGCAGTTCCCACCGTCAGATAGTGTGCCACTAGCCAGCAGAGTACAGAGGGGGCTAGACCAGACATACCTGCTGTTACCCGACGAGATCCATCAGCCCAGGGAGCAGTTCCCACCGTCAGATAGTGTGCCACTAGCCAGCAGAGTATAGAGGGGCCTTGCGCATACATACCTCTGGTACCCGACGTGCTCCATCAGCAAGGGAAGCAGTACCCACCGTCAGATGATGTGCCACTAGTCTGCAGAGTCAAAAACAGCCTAGACCAGACATACCTGCTGGTACCCGACGAGCTCCATCAGCCAGGGGAGCAGTTCCCATCGACAGATGGTGTGCCACTAGCCAGCAGTGTATACAGGTGGCTCGGCCAGATATACCTGCTAGTACCTGACGAGCTCCATCAGCCCAGGGAGCAGTTCCTACCGTCAGATAGTGTGCCACTAGCCAGCAGAGTACAAAGGGGGCTAGACCAGACATACCTGCAGGTACCCGACGATCTCCACCAGCCAGGGGAGCAGTTCCCACCTTCAGATAAAGTGCCACTAGCCAGCAGAGTACAGAGGGGGCTAGACCAGACATACCTACTGGTACCCGACGAGCTCCACCAGCCCAGGAAGCAGTTCCTACCGTCAGATAGTGTGCCACTAGCCAGCCGAGTATAGAGGGGCCTTGCGCAGTAATACCTGCTGGTACCCGACGTGCTCCATCAGCCAGGGGAGCAGTAGCCACCGTCAGATGGAGTGCCACTAGCCAGCAGAGTATAGAGGTGGCTCGGCCAGACATACCTGCTGTTACCCGACGAGATCCATCAGCCCAGGGAGCAGTTCCCACCGTCAGATAGTGTGCCACTAGCCAGCAGAGTACAGAGGGGGCTAGCCCAGACATACCTGCTGTTACCGACGAGCTCCACCAGCCCTGGCAGCAGTTCCCACCGTCAGATAGTGTGCCACTAGCCAGCAGAGTATAAAGGGTGCTAGACCAGACATACCTGCTGCTACCCGACGAGCTCCAACAGCCAGGGGAGCTGTTCCTACCGTCAGATAGTGTGTCACAAGCCATAAGAATACAGAGGGGGCTAGACCAGACAAAGCTGCAGGTACCCGACGAGCTCCACCAGCCAGGAGAGCTGTTCCTACCGTCAGATAGAGTGCCACTAGCAAGCAGAGTAAAGAGGTGGCTCGGCCAGATATACCTGCTAGTACCTGACGAGCTCCATCAGCCCAGGGAGCAGTTCCCACCGTCAGATAGTGTGCCACTAGCCAGCAGAGTACAGAGGGGGCAAGACCAGACATACCTACTGGTAGCCGACGAGTTCCACTAGCCCAGGAAGCAGTTCCCACCGACAGAAGGTGTGCCACTAGCCAGCAGAGTATAGAGGCCTTGCGCATACATACCTGCTGGTACCCGACGTGCTCCATCAGCCAGGGGAGAGCAGTTCCCATCGACAGATGGTGTGCCACTAGCCAGCAGTGTATACAGGTGGCTCGGCCAGATATACCTGCTAGTACCTGACGAGCTCCATCAGCCCAGGGAGCAGTTCCAACCGTCAGATAGTGTGCCACTAGCCAGCAGAGTACAGAAGGGGCTAGACCAGACATACCTGCAGGTACCCGACGATCTCCGGCAGCCCAGGGAGCAGTGCCGACCGTCAGATAGTGTGCCACTAGCCAGCAGAGTACAGAGGGGGCTAGACCAGACATACCTACTGGTAGCCGATGAGTTCCACTAGCCCAGGAAGCAGTTCCTACCGTCAGATAGTGTGCCACTAGCCAGCCGAATATAAAGGGGCCTTGCGCATACATAACTGCTGGTACCCGAGGTGCTCCATCAGCCAGGGGAGCAGTACCCACCGTCAGATGATGTGCCACTAGCCAGCAGAGTAAGATCGGCCAGACATACCTGCTGTTACCCGACGAGCTCCATCAGCCCAGGGAGCAGTTCCCACCGTCAGATAGTGTGCCACTAGCCAGCAGAGTGTACAGAGGGGGCTCGTCCAGATATACCTGCTTGTACCCGACGAGCTCCATCAGCCCAGGGAGCAGTTCCCACCGTCAGATAGTGTGCCACTAGCCAGCAGAGTCAAGAACAGCCTAGACCAGACATACCTGATGGCACCCAACGAGCTCCACCAGCCCTGGGAGCAGTTCCTACGGTCAGATAGTGTGCCGCTAGCCAGCAGAGTACAAAGGGGGCTAGACCAGACATACCTGCTGGTACCCGACGAGCACCACCAGCCCAAGGGAGCTGTTCCTACCGTCAAATGGAGTGCCACTAGCCAGCAGAGTAAAGAGGGGGCTTGCGCAGACATACCAGCTGGTACCCGACGTGCTACATCAGCGCAGGGAGCAGTTCCCACCGACAGATGTTGTGCCACTAGCCAGCAGAGTATAGAGGTGGCTCGGCCAGATATACCTACTGGTACCTGACGAGCTCCATCATCCCAGGGAGCAGTTCCCACCGTCAGATAGTGTGCCACTAGACAGCAGAGTACAGAGGGGGCTAGACCAGACATACCTGCTGTTACCCGACGAGATCCATCAGCCCAGGGAGCAGTTCCCACCGTCAGATAGTGTGACACTAGCCAGCAGAGTATAAAGGGTGCTAGACCAGACATACCTGCAGGTACCCGACGAGCTCCATCAGCCCAGGGAGCAGTTCCCACCGTCAGATAGTGTGCCACTAGCCAGCAGAGTATAGAGGGGCCTTGCGCATACATACCTGCTGGTACCCGACGTGCTCCATCAGCAAGAGAAGCAGTACCCACCGTCAGATGATGTGCCACTAGCCTGCAGAGTCAAAAACAGCCTAGACCAGACATACCTGCTGGTACCCGACGAGCTCCATCAGCCAGGGGAGCTGTTCCTACCGTCAGATAGTGTGCCACTAGCCAGTAGAGTACAGAGGGGGCTAGACCATACATACCTGCAGGTACCCGACGAGCTTCATCAGCCAGGGGAGCTGTTCCTACCGTCAGATAGTGTGCCACTAGCCAGTAGAGTACAGAGGGGGCTAGACCAGACATACCTGCTGTTACCCGACGAGCTCCATCAGCCCAGGGAGCAGTTCCCACCGTCAGATAGTGTGCCACTAGCCAGCAGAGTACAGAGGGGGCTAGACCAGACATACCTGCTGTTACCCGACGAGATCCATCAGCCCAGGGAGCAGTTCCCACCGTCAGATAGTGTGCCACTAGCCAGCAGAGTATAGAGGGGCCTTGCGCATACATACCTCTGGTACCCGACGTGCTCCATCAGCAAGGGAAGCAGTACCCACCGTCAGATGATGTGCCACTAGTCTGCAGAGTCAAAAACAGCCTAGACCAGACATACCTGCTGGTACCCGACGAGCTCCATCAGCCAGGGGAGCAGTTCCCATCGACAGATTGTGTGCCACTAGCCAGCAGTGTATACAGGTGGCTCGGCCAGATATACCTGCTAGTACCTGACGAGCTCCATCAGCCCAGGGAGCAGTTCCTACCGTCAGATAGTGTGCCACTAGCCAGCAGAGTACAAAGGGGGCTAGACCAGACATACCTGCAGGTACCCGACGATCTCCACCAGCCAGGGGAGCAGTTCCCACCTTCAGATAAAGTGCCACTAGCCAGCAGAGTACAGAGGGGGCTAGACCAGACATACCTACTGGTACCCGACGAGCTCCACCAGCCCAGGAAGCAGTTCCTACCGTCAGATAGTGTGCCACTAGCCAGCCGAGTATAGAGGGGCCTTGCGCAGTAATACCTGCTGGTACCCGACGTGCTCCATCAGCCAGGGGAGCAGTAGCCACCGTCAGATGGAGTGCCACTAGCCAGCAGAGTATAGAGGTGGCTCGGCCAGACATACCTGCTGTTACCCGACGAGATCCATCAGCCCAGGGAGCAGTTCCCACCGTCAGATAGTGTGCCACTAGCCAGCAGAGTACAGAGGGGGCTAGACCAGACATACCTGCTGTTACCCGACGAGATCCATCAGCCCAGGGAGCAGTTCCCACCGTCAGATAGTGTGACACTAGCCAGCAGAGTATAAAGGGTGCTAGACCAGACATACCTGCAGGTACCCGACGAGCTCCATCAGCCCAGGGAGCAGTTCCCACCGTCAGATAGTGTGCCACTAGCCAGCAGAGTATAGAGGGGCCTTGCGCATACATACCTGCTGGTACCCGACGTGCTCCATCAGCAAGGGAAGCAGTACCCACCGTCAGATGATGTGCCACTAGCCTGCAGAGTCAAAAACAGCCTAGACCAGACATACCTGCTGGTACCCGACGAGCTCCATCAGCCAGGGGAGCTGTTCCAACCGTCAGATAGTGTGCCACTAGCCAGCAGAGTACAGAGGGGGCTAGACCAGACATACCTGCAGGTACCCGACGAGCTCCATCAGCCAGGGGAGCTGTTCCTACCGTCAGATGGAGTGCCACTAGCCAGCAGAGTCAAAAACAGCCTAGAGCAGACATACCTGCTGGTACCCGACGAGCTCCATCAGCCTAGGGAGCAGTACCCACCGTCAGATGATGTGCCACTAGCCTGCAGAGTCAAAAACAGCCTAGACCAGACATACCTGCTGGTACCCGACGAGCTCCATCAGCCAGGGGAGCTGTTCCTACCGTCAGATAGTGTGCCACTAGCCAGTAGAGTACAGAGGGGGCTAGACCAGACATACCTGCAGGTACCCGACGAGCTCCATCAGCCAGGGGAGCTGTTCCTATCGTCAGATGGAGTGCCACTAGCCAGCAGAGTCAAAAACAGCCTAGAGCAGACATACCTGCTGGTACCCGACGAGCTCCATCAGCCTAGGGAGCAGTACCCACCGTCAGATGGTGTGCCACTAGCCAGCAGAGTCAAGTACAGCCAAGGCCAGACATACCTGCAGGTACCCAACAAGCTCCATCAGCCAGGGGAGCTGTAGCCACCGTCAGATGGAGTGCCACTAGCCAGCAGAGTGAAGAACAGCCTAGACCAGAAAAACCTGCAGGTGCCCAACGAGCTCCATCAGCCTAGGGAGCAGTACCCACCGTCAGATTTCCACTAGCCGGCAGAGTCAAGAACAGCCAAGGCCAGACATACCTGCTGGTACACGACGAGCTCCATCAGCATGGGGAGCAGTACCCACCGTCAGATGATGTGCCACTAGCCAGCAGAGTCAAGAACAGCCTAGACCAGACATACCTGATGGCACCCAACGAGCTCCACCAGCCCTGGGAGCAGTTCCTACGGTCAGATAGTGTGCCGCTAGCCAGCAGAGTACAGAGGGGGCTAGACCAGACATACCTGCAGTTACCCGACGAGCACCACCAGCCAAGGGAGCTGTTCCAACCGTCATATGGAGTGCCACTAGCCAGCAGAGTAAGAGGGGCTTGCGCAGACATACCTGCTGGTACCCGACGTGCTCCATCAGCGCAGGGAGCAGTTCCCACCGACAGATGGTGTGCCACTAGCCAGCAGAGAACAGAGGTGGCTCGGCCAGATATACCTGCTGGTACCTGACGAGCTCCATCAGCCCAGGGAGAAGTTCCCACCGTCAGATAGTGTGCCACTAGCCAGCAGAGTACAGAGGGGGCTAGACCAGACATACCTGCTGGTACCCGACGAGACTCCATCAGCCAGGGAGCAGCAGTTCCACCGTCAGATAGTGTGCCACTAGCCAGCAGAGTAAAGACGGGGCTAGACCAGACATACCTGCTGTTACCCGACGAGCTCCATCAGCCCAGGGAGCAGTTCCCACCGTCAGATAGTGTGCCACTAGCCAGCAGAGTACAGAGGGGGCTAGACCAGACATACCTGCTGTTACCCGACGAGCTCCATCAGCCCAGGGAGCAGTTCCCACCGTCAGATAGTGTGCCACTAGCCAGCAGAGTATAGAGGGGCCTTGCGCATACATACCTGCTGGTACCCGACGTGCTCCATCAGCAAGGGAAGAAGTACCCACCGTCAGATGTTGTGCCACTAGCCAGCAGAGTCAAAAACAGCCTAGACCAGACATACCTGCTGGTACCCGACGAGCTCCATCAGCCAGGGGAGCAGTTCCCATCGACAGATAAAGTGCCACTAGCCAGCAGAGTACAGAGGGGGCTAGACCAGACATACCTACTGGTACCCGACGAGCTCCACCAGCCCAGGAAGCAGTTCCTACCGTCAGATAGTGTGCCACTAGCCAGCCGAGTATAGAGGGGGCTGTCGCAGTAATACCTGCTGGTACCCGACGAGCTCCATCAGCCCGGGGAGCAGTAGCCACCGTCAGATGGAGTGCCACTAGCCAGCAGAGTATAGAGGTGGCTCGGCCAGATATACCTGCTAGTAACTGACGAGCTCCACCAGCCCAGGGAGCAGTACCCACCATCAGATAGTGTGCCACTAGCCAGCAGAGTCCAGAGGGGCCTAGACCAGACATTCCTGCTGTTACCCGACGAGATCCATCAGCAGGGAGCAGTTCCCACCGTCAGATAGTGTGACACTAGCCAGCAGAGTATATAGGGTGCTAGACCAGACATACCTGCAGGTACCCGACGAGCTCCATCAGCCCAGGGAGCAGTTCCCACCGTCAGATAGTGTGCCACTAGCCAGCAGAGTGTAGAGGGGCCTTGCGCATACATACCTGCTGGTACCCGACGTGCTCCATCAGCAAGGGAAGTAGTACCCACCGTCAGATGATGTGCCACTAGCCTGCAGAGTCAAAAACAGCCTAGACCAGACATACCTGCTGGTACCCGACGAGCTGCATCAGACAGGGGAGCTGTTCCTACCGTCAGATAGTGTGCCACTAGCCAGTAGAGTAAAGGGGGCTAGACCAGACATACCTGCAGGTACCCGACGAGCTCCATCAGCCAGGGGAGCTGTTCCTACCGTCAGATGGAGTGCCACTAGCCAGCAGAGTCAAAAACAGCCTAGACCAGACATACCTGCTGGTACCCGACGTGCTCCATCAGCTCAGGGAGCAGTTCCCACCATCAGATAGTGTGCCACGAGCCAGCAGAGTCATAAACAGCCTAGACCAGACATACCTGCTGGTACCCGACGAGCTCCATCAGCCAGGGGAGCTGTTCCTACCGTCAGATAGTGTGCCACTAGCCAGCAGAGTACAGAGGGGGCTAGACCAGACATACCTGCTGGTACCCGACGAGCTCCATCAGCCAGGGGAGCTGTTCCTACCGTCAGATGGAGTGCCACTAGCCAGCAGAGTCAAAAACAGCCTAGACCAGACATACCTGCTGGTACACGACGAGCTCCATCAGTTTGGGGAGCAATACCCACCGTCAGATGGAGTGCCACTAGCCACCAGAGTCAAAAACAGCCTTAACCAGACATACCTGCTGGTACCCGACGTGCTCCATCAGCCCAGCGAGCAGTTCCCACCGTCAGATAGTTTGCCACTAGCCAGCAGAGTACAGAGGGGGCTAGACCAGACATACCTGCTGGTACCCAACGAGCTCCACCAGCCAGGGGAGCAGTACCCACCGTCAGATAGTGTGCCACTAGCCTGCAGAGTACAGAGGGGGCTAGACCAGACATACCTGCAGGTACCCGACGAGCTCCATCAGCAAGGGGAGCTGTTCCTACCGTCAGATGGAGTTCCACTAGCCAGCAGAGTGTAGAGGGGCCTTGCGCATACATACCTGCTGGTACCCGACGTGCTCCATCAGCAAGGGAAGTAGTACCCACCGTCAGATGATGTGCCACTAGCCAGCAGAGTCAAAAACAGCCTAGACCAGACATACCTGCTGGTACCCGACGTGCTCCATCAGCGCAGGGAGCAGTTCCCACCGACAGATGGTGTGCCACTAGCCAGCAGAGTACAGAGGGGGCTAGACCAGACATACCTGCTGGTACAAGACGAGCTCCATCAGTTTGGGGAGCAATACCCACCGTCAGATGGAGTACCACTAGCCAGCCGAGTACAGAGGGGGCTAGACCAGACATACCTGCAGGTACCCAACAAGCTCCATCAGCCAGGGGAGCAGTAGCCACCGTCAGATGGAGTGCCACTAGCCAGTAGAGTCAAGAACGGCCTAGACCAGACATACCTGCTGGTACCCGACGAGCTCCATCAGCCCAGGGAGCAGTTCCTACCGTCAGATAGTGTGCCACTAGCCAGCAGAGTACAGAGGGGGCTAGACCAGACATACCTGCTGGTACCCGACGAGCTCTACCAGCCCGGGGAGCAGTACCCACCGTCAGATAGTGTGCCACTAGCCAGCAGAGTACATATGGGGCTAGACCAGACATACCTGCTGGTACACCACGAGCTCCATCAGCCCGGGGAGCAGTACCCACCGTCAGATCGTGTGCCACTAGCCAGCAGACTACAGGGGGGGCTAGACCAGACATACCTGCTGGTACCCGCCGATATCAATCAGCCCAGGGAGCAGTTCCCACCGTGAGATAGTGTGCCACTAGCCAGCAGAGTATAGAGGGGCCTTGCGCATACTTACCTGCTGGTACCCGACGAGCTCCATCAGTTTGGGGAGCAGTTCCCACCGTCAGATGAAGTGCCACTAGCCAGCAAAATTAAAAACAGCCTAGACCTGACATACCTGCTGGTACCCGACGTGCTCCATCAGCCCAGGGATCAGTTCCCACCGTCAGATAGTGTGTCACTAGCCAGCAGAGTACAGAGGGGGCTAGACCAGACATACCTGCTGGTACCCGACGAGCTCCATCAGCCAGGGGAGCTGTTCCTACCGTCAGATAGTGTGCAAATAGCCAGCAGAGTATAGAGGGGGCAAGACCAGACATACCTGCTGGTACCCGACGTGCTCCATGAGCAAGGGAATCGGTACCTACTGTCAGATGATGTGCCACTAGCCAGCAGAGTATAGAGGGGCTTGCGCATACATACCTGCAGGTACCCGACGTGCTCCATCAGCAAGGGAAGCGGTACCCACCGTCAGATAGTGTGCCACTAGCCAGCAGAGTATAGAGGGGGCTAGTGCATATATACCTGCTGGTACCCGACGTGCTCCATGAGCAAGGGAAGCGGTACCCACCGTCAGATGATGTGCCACTAACCAGCATAGTCAAAACAGCCTAGACCAGACATACCTGCCGGTACCCGACGAGCTCCATCAGCCAGGGGAGCTATTCCTACCGTCAGATAGTGTGCCACTAGCCAGCAGAGTACAGATTTGGCTAGACCAGACATACCTGCTGGTACCCGACGAGCTCCATCAGTCAGGGGAGCTACTCCTACCGTCAGATAGTGTGCCACTAGCCAGCAGAGTATAGAGGGGGCTAGACCAGACATACCTGCAGGTACCCGACGAGCTCCATCAGTCAGGGGAGCTGTTCCTGCCGTCAGATGGAGTGCCACTAGCCAGCAGAGTCACGAACAGCCTAGACCAGACATACCTGCTGGTACACGACGAGCTCCATCAGTTTGGGGAGCAATATCCATCAGTTAGTTGTTGAGTGGACATCTACTTTGTCTTTTTCAAAACTGTCATAACTTGAAATATCACAGTGTGTGTTCCAGTGGTGTTAATTCCTTATTGTGCAATAGAGTTTTATCTTTTAATGTGACACTCTTCTTTTTAAGGTAAAAACTGTTAAATATATATGCTTATTAATGATAGTGTGACATTTCGAACTTGTATTATAAATCTGTAAGTAAATGCTCATTTTTTTATAAATAAATGCAAATAATTTGGGACAATGCCGTCATATCTCTAAATTTTTAAATTTTGGTGGCATCTCAAAAATAATAAATCAGGAAATACATCATTGGATGATAGGACTAGACATAAAGATACTATTTACAAAGTTTGAACAAATTACATTTTTTTTTTAGAAGAAATTCAATAAGAAATTTTAAAATAAATCTTTGAGGGCTTCTCTTTAAAAATCAGGGGGTTTCGAGATGTGACAGTCTTCTTCCCGATCAGCCATATATATATATATTATATATATATATATATATATATTATATATATATATATATATATATTATATATATATATATATATATAGGCATCTCGTTTGGAGAATCTTTATTGACGGTGTAAAACCATGAGTGATATTTAGTCCTGAATAATGCCATTTTATGAGATATTGTGAATGAGTAAAACGTTTTCTAGGCTTATAATCAGTTACAATCCTACGTTTATTCGTATACCTTTACAATTTCCAAATAGAGTTATTTCGCAGATTTTCATGGACTTTCAGACTGGCTCCAATTTTTTTTTATATCCAAATCTTTATGTTACCAAGTGTTATGTTATTAATTTCTACCTTGAGCTACTAACGATTATTGTACCAGTTATCTATAGGCCTTCAACCTCTTCCGGCCACTGAGGGACTCAGGATTTTATTTAACGAGTTCGCCCCTAAACAAATTCCTATTGGGCAGGGGAGAGTCGAACTGTTCTAGGTATACTAAGTGATATGCTTATGTACTGAATCTACAATTACATTGATACATTCTGACCGACGAAAATGAAAGATAAGGTGATCTTAGTATGAAATCATACAAATATTTGGAGATATATTACCTGCTCTTCTGGACTGTAAACAAACAATAAAAATAGCAGGCTTCCCCAAATGAAATGCAACTATTGACGCTGCACCAATGGCGTGATTTTAGAGACAACAACTGTCGAAATATTCCTGAACACTGATTCTATGGGTTTGCGACTTCTTGGGAAGAACGTCTCAGAGCTTTTTTTTTCACTGCTTAAAGCCGAATAACTCAGAGAGCACGTTGGGGGCCTCGAGTATCTAAAATTTAAAAACAAAATTATTAGTAAAAAGCTCTTAAAATAGCGAATCAATAAAAGAAAAAAAATTAAAAGGGAAATGAAAAGGTTAAATAAACCAAGCAGAGGCTCCATTATGATATCAAGTGGTTATGTTATTGACACTATTTGAAATAAAATTTGATGTTCCTTTAAATTGTCAAATAAGATTTCTGAAATTGTAATTATTCCCAGAAATAAAGGTCGCTCAATCATGAAAACACTATAAATTAAAAAAAAAAAACATATATCCCTAAAACAAGTGAAAGTTGGAATTAATTTGGAGTATTGGTAGAGTTGGAAGGTGTTTGTATGATTATCTAAGCCTTCTGGTTTGACCGTGTTATGATGTGTTGTACGAAACTTTAGTTGGGCATGACCCTAGCTTCGTCCACGTAACAAACTGAGAATAAGGTAAGGTCTATATGATATGTATAAATAGACCGACCGTTGTATCCTTAGCCATAAACCCAGTTGGGACTCAAGAAAGAAGTTGACATTAGGGCATCCATTACCCCATATGTAAAAATGACAACGGAAAAGACAACTCAAGTCCTTGAAGAACTCAATGCAAAGGCCATTTTTACGGTGAATAAAAAGAGTTTTCAGATTATTCCATGTGTAAAAGTTTATTTCAAGTTAAGGTCTCTTGAAATATACGGCATCCAAAATGGATATGGAAAATAGTGCATTGGACAAACGGGCAGACATGTATCTGAGTGTCTCAAATCTATTAAATAAACTGCAGTGGCTGAACATTCCCAAATAGCGTCTATCAGATAAACTTTGAAGTAAGTTTTGGCCAAAGCAAACAACCATTTGATACGGTGTTATTTCATCGTTTTGGTAACATTATGAACAGCAAATGCAGCCATTTCACTGCCCTTATAGACATATTTCGTAACATTATGAACAGCAAATACAGCCATTTCACTGCCCTTATAGACATATTTCGTAACATTATGAACAGCAAATACAGCCATTTCACTGCCCTTATAGACATATTTCGTAACATTATGAACAGCAAATACAGCCATTTCACTGCCCTTATAGACATATTTCGTAACATTATGAACAGCAAATACAGCCATTTCACTGCCCTTATAGACATATTTCGTAACATTATGAACAGCAAATACAGCCATTTCACTGCCCTTACAGACATATTTCGTAACATTATGAACAGCAAATACAGCCATTTCACTGCCCTTATAGACATATTTCGTAACATTATGAACAGCAAATACAGCCATTTCACTGCCCTTATAGACATATTTGCATATATATTTAATGGACTTGACCGAACTTCAGAGCTCAATGTTAATGTGTCCTTAGGTAGATTTGACACAAGAGTGGTGAATACGGAACCACCCAGTGATTGGCAATGTCAACTGTTGTACCGTTTGACATGCGTGATTGACCACCATGATCAGTGTCTCTACGACGATACAATGGATGACCATCGATATTAGTGATTGTAGTATTTATTCAATTGTTTGGAAAACTTTTCGTACATTTTCCATTGTCCATGCACGGTGCCGTCAAGTTTATAGCACCGCATGGATCATGTTAGCGCTAACAATCTCATTCAACTCTTGATCGATATTCCGATCCCGAATTTCTGCTGATATAATTTTATCAATTTCTTCAGACTGTATTTTGTCGACCAGCCCAATCAAAATATGCGCTTGTGGCAAACCTCGTGTTTGTCATTCAACAGAAAACAGCAGCAACGTGTTTTGCCAATTACAGAGGAATGAATGTAGCGTGCGTTTATTTGCTGCTCCTCATCACTCATCAAGTAGATTTGCCGAACTTTTGAATCGGCATTAATGAACCAAATTGATGATACACTTGCTCTGAATCTTAATCGTTGATTGAAAATTGCGACCATCCTCGTTCTGAACGATTTTTGTTGCTTCAAATGATGTCATTTGAAAGCTTTCAATGGTTCTGGGGGCGAATTGAATGACAGAAAGACACCTTTCGGAGAGGCGCAGCAGAAACCGGCGGATTCCCCTTTGTGTTTGAGTCGATGACAGTGTTGGCATTGTTTGTTGATAGCACCGATTACAATTTGTGAATGTGACGGATAGTGAATGACTGACTCGTGTTGAAACGGAAGGTGAACAAGTGATGCAGGTGTCACACTGCGATACACTTGCAAACGGTGTTGTGAATGTGACGGATAGTGAATGACTGACTCGTGTTGAAACGGAAGGTGAACAAGTGATGCAGGTGTCACACTGCGATACACTTGCAAACGGTGTTGTGAATGTGACGGATAGTGAATGACTGACTCGTGTTGAAACGGAAGGTGAACAAGTGATGCTGGTGTCACACTGCGATACACTTGCAAACGGTGTTGTGAATGTGACGGATAGTGAATGACTGACTCGTGTTGAAACGGAAGGTGAACAAGTGATGCTGGTGTCACACTGCGATACACTTGCACAGGGTGTTGTGAATGTGACGGATAGTGGAAATATCAAAAGACACCGTACAAAAAAATTAAATGCATTGAAAGAACACATATACAAAATGAATGAATGTATGCATACACAAAACTTCATTCAAGTTTGATGCAGCCGTTTAGTTGCAGTATAGATAAATAACCTAGATACCGACTGCAGCGCCATCTGCCGGCCTGATTTGTGAATCTAAACCATCCAGGGCGTCACCAAAACGCATACAAAAAAATTAATTCAAATCGGTACAGAAATTTAGGAGGAGTTCAGTGGCATAAACACCTACAGTAGAATTATATATATCTTTATATATATATATATATATATATATATATATATATATATATATATATATATATATATATATATATCTATAT
This sequence comes from Riptortus pedestris, assembly GCA_019009955.1. Classification (NCBI taxonomy): domain Eukaryota; kingdom Metazoa; phylum Arthropoda; class Insecta; order Hemiptera; family Alydidae; genus Riptortus; species Riptortus pedestris. The sequence goes on from CM032228.1 coordinate 259,002,482, forward strand.
ATATATAAAATTGTAACCTCTGTCTGTACATTGATTTTTTTCGCGAAATTTCACGATAACTTTTCGTTTCACATGTCATAGACACCATAACTGCATTTTGTTTCTTTGGTGTCTGTTTGTTTGTTTGTTTGTTTATTTGTTTGTTTGTTTATTTGTTTGTTTGTTTGTTTGTTACCTTTTCACGCATAAACGGCTGAACCGAATTTTATGAAACTTGGTATGTATATTACAACTAACCCAACTTAGACTTTAGGCTATATTAATATCCTCTGAGACAAACAGGAGTGGGGGTTATAAGGGAGGCCTGAAATTAAAAATAGCGATATTTCGTTTCCTATTGCTTTTTCAGCAAATATGCCTATAACAAAAGTTGTTTATTTTGTAATTTAGAGTAACTTTTGTTATATGCACTTTTGCCGTATACGGAAGTATAAATGAGTTATACGCTAAAAACTATAGCGGAAGTCAACAATTTTACTTGGCACAAAAGACTCAACCGAACTAAACCAAACTCGGTATGTGTATTAGTATTAACGATTTCCTTATAATAACCCATACTAACATTTCTAGGGACGGGCAGGAGTGGGGGTTATAAAGGAGGCCTGAAATTAAAAATAGCGATATTTCGTTTCCTATTGCTTTTTCAGCAAATATGCACATAACAAAAGTTGTTTATTTTGTTATTTAGAGTAACTTTTGTTATATACACTTTTTTCGTATACCGAATTATAAACGAGATATACGCTAAAACCTATAGCGGAAATAAACAATTTTATTTGGGACAAAAGACCCAACCGAAATAAATAAAACTCGGTATATGTATTAGCACTAACGCTTTCATTATAACAAGCCATACCAACATTTCTAGGGACGGGCAGGAGTGGGGGTTGTAAGGGAGGCCTAAATTTAAAAATAGCGGTATTTCGTTTTCTATTCGTTTTTCGGCAAATATGAACATTACAAAAGTTGTTTATTTTGTTATTTAGAGAAACTTTTATTATATACACTATCGCCGTATAATGAAGTATAAACGAGATATAAACTTAAAACTAGGACGGGAGCCAACAATTTTGTTGGGCACTAACGATTGAACCGAACTTAAAAAAAACTTGGTATGTCAATTATCATTAATTCTTCCAAGATTATAAGCTATATTAAAATTTTTAGGTTCAAACATGAGTGGGGGGTTGTAGAGGCGGCCTGAAATGAAAAATAGCAATATTTCGTTTCGCATTGATTTTTCAATAAATATGCACATAACAAAGGTTGTTTATTTTGAGTAACATTTGTTGTATTCACTTTTTTTGTAAAATGATGTAAACACGGGATATACGCTAAAACTATAGCCGGAGTAATTCATTTTATTAGTGCTTATTTAAGCGTTTTTAATGAATGCATATTATGAAAAATTATTTTGTGTTAAAGTCACATTTGATAACTCTAAATATGATTCGGATTAGTGAGGTTATATATCTCCGTCGCCTCCTTCTCATTTATTTATTTTTCCTAGAGAATAACATTGTTATTTATTTCCAATAGAAATGTATACTATAAGAGCATTTCCGTTATTTAATTTGTATAATGTATTATTTAAACAAAGTCATGCTGAATTGGCACAAGGAGCGATAGCGGAAGTTGTAGGGAAGCAAACTCTTTGGTTCTGCTAATATATATCTTATTTCCGATATTTTGATGTTATTGAAACAAATATGTACCATCATAACTATTAGACGTTAATGTTAATGCCATTATGAAAAAAGACCATATCCGGTTAAACTTAATATGATTTAAAGTATTACTTATTTTGCTGGGAGTGCTACAATCTCTTCCCCTCACCCATCTCTTTGAATATAAATGAAATTATTTTTAGGGTAATACTATTATTTAATTCCGTCAGGTAGATAAATTATTAAAATAATACTCTGAATCAATAATTTAAGAAAAACATGGTGTTTAGCCCTAATGCTGGACCGGAAGATGACAGGAGCCTAAACAGTTAATTGAGTTATCTTATTACCAGTGAAATGCTGCCATTCCTGGAAGTGATTTCCACTGAGCTCAGCTATTACGCTATTACGAATATAATCTAATGTACAAAACTATGCTTAAACTACATGTGCTCGGATTGGTTTTTAACAGGAAATAAGTTTCATTATATATTTAATTGTAATAAATGCAATCCATGATTATGATTTTAAGTATTCAAAAAGGAGACTTATGAAGTGGAAAGGGGTAGATTAGGAACACATTTTTATTTATTCTTCAACAGTAAAATTTCTCATTTATAAGTCGCCTGCCTGACCCTCACGGGAAAACAATACGCCCAGACGGGAAGTGTAGTTGTAAACATTGAAGCCTTGCCCAAAAAAATACTATAATCATTCAGCACACAGCAACGACGGGTATAGATCCTAAACACTGGTATGGTACGGGGAAATGTCAAAATACTGTGCAAACTACAGGCTTACCAAAAAAAATACCACATCATTCAGCCTCAAATGAATTCCCGGGCGAAGCCGGGTACCTTGGCTAGTATATATATATATATATATATATATATATATATATATATATATTATTACTCATGTATATTGTCATATATTTATGTAGTCCCCCCCCCCCCGCATTTTCACTAGAGCACCTCAGCCACTAAACGATTCAAGTGCAGCTTAAATTTTAAGTTGTGTTTAGGCAGGCTATTGTTATTAGCATCAATAACTAGGTTATTGGAGATGCTGACTGAAAGGCGGTTTAGGCAGGCTATTGTTATTAGCATCAATAACTAGGTTATTGGAGATGCTGACTGAAAGGCGGTTTAGGCAGGCTATTGTTATTAGCATCAATAACTAGGTTATTGGAGATGCTGACTGAAAGGCGGTTTAGGCAGGCTATTGTTATTAGCATCAATAACTAGGTTATTGGAGATGCTGACTGAAAGGCGGTTTAGGCAGGCTATTGTTATTAGCATCAATAACTAGGTTATTGGAGATGCTGACTGAAAGGCGGTTTAGGCAGGCTATTGTTATTAGCATCAATAACTAGGTTATTGGAGATGCTGACTGAAAGGCGGTTTAGGCAGGCTATTGTTATTAGCATCAATAACTAGGTTATTGGAGATGCTGACTGAAAGGCGGTTTAGGCAGGCTATTGTTATTAGCATCAATAACTAGGTTATTGGAGATGCTGACTGAAAGGCGGTTTAGGCAGGCTATTGTTATTAGCATCAATAACTAGGTTATTGGAGATGCTGACTGAAAGGCGGTTTAGGCAGGCTATTGTTATTAGCATCAATAACTAGGTTATTGGAGATGCTGACTGAAAGGCGGTTTAGGCAGGCTATTGTTATTAGCATCAATAACTAGGTTATTGGAGATGCTGACTGAAAGGCGGTTTAGGCAGGCTATTGTTATTAGCATCAATAACTAGGTTATTGGAGATGCTGACTGAAAGGCGGTTTAGGCAGGCTATTGTTATTAGCATCAATAACTAGGTTATTGGAGATGCTGACTGAAAGGCGGTTTAGGCAGGCTATTGTTATTAGCATCAATAACTAGGTTATTGGAGATGCTGACTGAAAGGCGGTTTAGGCAGGCTATTGTTATTAGCATCAATAACTAGGTTATTGGAGATGCTGACTGAAAGGCGGTTTAGGCAGGCTATTGTTATTAGCATCAATAACTAGGTTATTGGAGATGCTGACTGAAAGGCGGTTTAGGCAGGCTATTGTTATTAGCATCAATAACTAGGTTATTGGAGATGCTGACTGAAAGGCGGTTTAGGCAGGCTATTGTTATTAGCATCAATAACTAGGTTATTGGAGATGCTGACTGAAAGGCGGTTTAGGCAGGCTATTGTTATTAGCATCAATAACTAGGTTATTGGAGATGCTGACTGAAAGGCGGTTTAGGCAGGCTATTGTTATTAGCATCAATAACTAGGTTATTGGAGATGCTGACTGAAAGGCGGTTTAGGCAGGCTATTGTTATTAGCATCAATAACTAGGTTATTGGAGATGCTGACTGAAAGGCGGTTTAGGCAGGCTATTGTTATTAGCATCAATAACTAGGTTATTGGAGATGCTGACTGAAAGGCGGTTTAGGCAGGCTATTGTTATTAGCATCAATAACTAGGTTATTGGAGATGCTGACTGAAAGGCGGTTTAGGCAGGCTATTGTTATTAGCATCAATAACTAGGTTATTGGAGATGCTGACTGAAAGGCGGTTTAGGCAGGCTATTGTTATTAGCATCAATAACTAGGTTATTGGAGATGCTGACTGAAAGGCGGTTTACTTATTTATTTTCTTGTAACATTATAGTAATGTAATGTGTGACTAGTGCTGCTCCAGCTGGCACAATCAAATACGTCATCTCTCTCATTTATTCTCTCTTTCATTCATCAAATAGTTCTCGAGATGTTTATACCTTATATCATCATCTGCAATAAATAATAATATCAGACGTAGGTTTGTATTGAACAGCGGTTATAGACAAGTATTATTTTAAAGCGGAAATTTATTTTAATAACTGTGGAAAATTGGTGAATGCAAGCTCTCTTTGTGAAGAAGTTTGTTGAGGAAACCGCTGCTTATATAAATTACTTTTATTTCTGAGAAACATTCAAATTTATTCAGTTAAAGAGGCCCGCCTCGGATGGGCTTTATTTTTCAGCTTTTAATTCAGCTAGTAGAAAAGTTTCCTTTTTCTCTCTCTCTTGGTAAATAATTGCTCCCAGCTCTCATTAATTTTCCTTCTTTTTTTTTGTATTAAAAAGTCTCAGTTCGGAAAACTGCATATATATATATATATATATATATATATATATATATATATATATATATATATATATATATATATATATATGCACAGAGTTATATTATTTTATTTTTATTTTTGGTGGGTATAATTGATTTTGTAGTAAGTGGCATGAGAAAGCGTAGTGTATTGTAAGGTGCCATATTGGAGATGTGTATATAAAAGGGAGCTATAATTACGAGTCGAAGCAAATGAGCCATGAGGATTTTGCTCGTTAGTGGCAGCTCTCCAATAAGATGTCTGAATGGGCCAGTCTACCTGCTTCATTAATGAGGCACCTCATATTAAAACATTCCACCCTTTATCCCCACATAAATCCCGCCCCATGATTTTATGAGACGACTCTCGTCATTGGCAAAAGCCGCCACCATTTTCAGAAAAGAGGAGTACTCTTGCTTGTCAGTGTCTAATCAAAGTATTTTAGCATATTTCCATCAAGGGAAGCTTAAATGCCAAATATTTAATAGATTTACTCAGTGATATACATCCGAATACGTTCTGTGATGACATCACCAATTAATATTTTACATTCTTAACTTGAAAATGTTTATTTAATGAATAACGTACTCCATATTTACCCGAAGCGATAATGAAATTTATATTCGTTGAGACTGAAATTGGACTAGTAATTGGGGGGGGGATTCAATCGAAAATCCATAATATTCCCGTAATTACGAGTCGTATCGAAAAGGTGATTCAACAAATGTTGTAAACCAACTGTTGTTGTTTTCTACAGTCATTCATAGTTCAACTGAAGCCTATAGTTAACCTCCACTTCTGGCTTTGGACGTTTGCTTATAAATAGAAAATACATGTCGAGAAGACAGTATGTCTGCTAGCTGCAGTAGGTAAATCTGCTTGCTTTACGCAGCCCCTGCGTTACTCATTTATTTGCCAACAAGGCAGCTTCTTGAAGCGTTACAATGGACATTGGTTTTCAACACTATAATAATAGAATAATTAGAATTTTAAACAATATAATTTCAATAAATAAATTACTGGTTATTTTGTAAATCGAGTTGGATAGGTTTAACTAATGAAGAGATTTATGAGAATGGTCTATAAAAAAGGTTCCCACCGTCTTCCGAACATTTCCCTAAATTCCAGATTCCTCTACACTATAAATGCTACTTAATTTGATTTTCAACATGTCCATATTCTTCAAATGTAATCAAAAACTTCTTTTAAAACACACACACACACACAAACAATATATATAGATAGATTAGTGTGTGTTTCATTATTTTTTGTGCCAATTAACTAATTTATTTCGTTTTTAACACTCAGGTTTAACTGGATTATATTATCGCGTGGGTCAAACCAACCGCTATATGTATTTATTCTTTCTTTTTTTTTTAACGGGAATTTAAAAATTTACTGACAATTCTGGCAGTGCCTAACAAAACTGCTTTTTGTGATAATCTTATTAATTGCTCAAGTAAATTGAGATATTTTGTTGCCTTCATTGTGGTCTTTGGAATTAAGCCATTTGTCGAATCATGGCTAGAGTGACAATGAGAGAATCTGGATTGTAAAGGGCTTTTATTTGGATAGGCAAGTCCTGCTACTTGCTCGGCGTAAGGCTTAGGGATATTGTCATCATTTGGGACAGCGATATCAATGATGTCAGCTGACTTTTCCCTTGTCAATGTCAACAATATCAGGCTTATTATGATGGACAATTTGATCCGTCATCATCGCTTCATCCCAATACATTTTTAAATCATCTTTTCCGAGCACCTTTGAGGGTTGTAACGATAATAAGGAAGCTATTACTATCCAGCATGTTAGTAGCTATCGCTTCCTGGTATATTTTCGCCACATTATTATGTCTGCATATCTTCTGTCCTCGCCAGTATTCCGCAGTCTCCAGTAATATGCTGAATCGACTGTATGTTATATTGCACATTCTACACTTACCGGAGACACCATTGTCTTTCAGTTCGTGGCGTCTATAAGCTCGAGTAGAAACCACTTTGCCCAGGATAGCTGTTATAAACCCTTCGCTTTCTGCCAATAGCTATCCCGACTCAATCCCCGCCATAGACATTTCTCTATCCGCGAGCCGACTATAATATGGGTCATGGAGTTCCTTCTTCTTCCACTCGGACTCAAATCCTAACTTGGGTTCGAGATCACTATTGCCTTTTAATTTCAAGGCTGAATCTCCTTCATCCGGTTTAGTCACATCTTTCATGATTCGGTTCTCACTTGATCTTATATAATTGCTGAGAGTCATCTCCTGAGATCGGCATAAATTCTTTTTATCAACGAGAGCCCGAGCTCCATGTTTCCTAGCCATATCCAGTCTTGCCTTTGAACAAGTCGGATGATGCGTTCTTGCTTTAGTCATTTCAGTTCTGATGAGTCGATCCAATGAGGTATGAGGTTACAGCACCTTATTATCCCCAAACTATGAAGTAAGGAATGGATAGGCCAACAGTTTATAGCTTTTATTTTATACCTTCCTTTTGAATAACTATTAAGTATAAGGCGCAAGTGTCTAATAAAAATACTTTTTAGCTCCTCTTGCATTTCTTTTCGGGCTATTTTGAGATGCTGATTCATTTCCAGGTATTTATTATTATTTCTTTTTTGTTTTTCAACTCTCAGGTTTAACTGGATAGCGGGGGTCATAAACGCTGTATATATTTTTTATTATTATTATGTAAGATAATTATTTAAAGAGACGATCAAATATATTCCTTGTTTAAAATAATAATGTGCGAGGGTTTTATTTGGATTTAGAAATCGTTGGCGTTCCCCCGCCCATTCAAGTTACTGCTACAGAGTAAGAAGTGAGGTTATTGCTGTTGTTTACAACCAATCACCTTCCATTCTATGATCTGGATTGTGTATCAAGTATCTTTTCTCTCGTTCTCTAGGAATCCGCAATACAAGCTGTTTTCCAGGTGATTTACAGACCATATTCACAACTCATTTCTCTCGAGGCACATATCCATCAACGAAATTTCCATTAGATGTTATCCCTTTCCTTCCACTCGCTCTTCAGTACCCTTTCTCTGAGTAGAAATGCTTCAGTAAGATTAATTTATCAAAATATTCTTTACTAAATATGTAGTTGAGCCTAGTCCATTTTCTGCACCAGCTTATCCGAGCTAAACAGGGTCTATTATTTTTTTCGTTATCAACCAAAATGGGTTTATATAGCCCACGACACATGTGGGCCGTGCGTGCTAAGGCCTGGCTACATCTGCCCCTAGCCATAAATTGTGCATTTTTTTTTGTTACATATTGTGTAGTATTTCGGGAGTATCCCTGAGACACATTTCATAGTTTGCCCATTCATATATTATTCTCTTAACTGAAGGTAAATCTGTCAGTAATGTACAACCATCGTCCTTTTTTACATGATTCTCTAGGTGGAAGTAAATGTGCCAATAATGCACAAATATCGTCTTGTTTGCATATTTCAGTAAAAACAATATTTAGTATTTGGTATAAGACATAACAATGGTATATGGTTGACTGAAGGTGAGGGTTGACTGCCAGCAAGTATAAATAACTCAGGATACAACATAAATGCATAGTGTTGGTTTTATTTGCTAATTAATATAATTTGTTATTTGTAGCCAGTAGTAAGATAATAATTTGTAAGAGGCATTCAAATCGGATTGTTGTTTGGTGCCGTATAATATGAATTCCGGGCAGGTTTTACAAGGAGACCGGCAGCCGATAGGATGTACCTCTCTTATCAGGGCAGGTTTTACAGAGAGACCGGCAGCCGATAGGATGTACCTCTCTTATCAGGGCAGGTTTTACAGAGAGACCGGCAGCCGATAGGATGTACCTCTCTTATCAGGGCAGGTTTTACAAGGAGACCGGCAGCCGATAGGATGTACCTCTCTTATCAGGGCAGGTTTTACAAGGAGACCGGCAGCCGATAGGATGTACCTCTCTTATCAGGGCAGGTTTTACAAGGAGACCGGCAGCCGATAGGATGTACCTCTCTTATCAGGGCAGGTTTTACAAAGAGACCGGCAGCCGATAGGATGTACCTCTCTTATCAGGGCAGGTTTTACAAGGAGACCGGCAGCCGATAGGATGTACCTCTCTTATCAGGGCAGGTTTTACAAAGAGACCGGCAGCCGATAGGATGTACCTCTCTTATCAGGGCAGGTTTTACAAGGAGACCGGCAGCCGATAGGATGTACCTCTCTTATCAGGGCAGGTTTTACAAAGAGACCGGCAGCCGATAGGATGTACCTCTCTTATCAGGGCAGGTTTTACAAGGAGACCGGCAGCCGATAGGATGTACCTCTCTTATCAGGGCAGGTTTTACAAAGAGACCGGCAGCCGATAGGATGTACCTCTCTTATCAGGGCAGGTTTTACAAGGAGACCGGCAGCCGATAGGATGTACCTCTCTTATCAGGGCAGGTTTTACAAGGAGACCGGCAGCCGATAGGATGTACCTCTCTTATCAGGGCAGGTTTTACAAAGAGACCGGCAGCCGATAGGATGTACCTCTCTTATCAGGGCAGGTTTTACAAAGAGACCGGCAGCCGATAGGATGTACCTCTCTTATCAGGGCAGGTTTTACAAGGAGACCGGCAGCCGATAGGATGTACCTCTCTTATCAGGGCAGGTTTTACAAGGAGACCGGCAGCCGATAGGATGTACCTCTCTTATCAGGGCAGGTTTTACAAGGAGACCGGCAGCCGATAGGATGTACCTCTCTTATCAGGGCAGGTTTTACAAAGAGACCGGCAGCCGATAGGATGTACCTCTCTTATCAGGGCAGGTTTTACAAAGAGACCGGCAGCCGATAGGATGTACCTCTCTTATCAGGGCAGGTTTTACAAGGAGACCGGCAGCCGATAGGATGTACCTCTCTTATCAGGGCAGGTTTTACAAAGAGACCGGCAGCCGATAGGATGTACCTCTCTTATCAGGGCAGGTTTTACAAGGAGACCGGCAGCCGATAGGATGTACCTCTCTTATCAGGGCAGGTTTTACAAGGAGACCGGCAGCCGATAGGATGTACCTCTCTTATCAGGGCAGGTTTTACAAGGAGACCGGCAGCCGATAGGATGTACCTCTCTTATCAGGGCAGGTTTTACAAGGAGACCGGCAGCCGATAGGATGTACCTCTCTTATCAGGGCAGGTTTTACAAGGAGACCGGCAGCCGATAGGATGTACCTCTCTTATCAGGGCAGGTTTTACAGAGAGACCGGCAGCCGATAGGATGTACCTCTCTTATCAGGGCAGGTTTTACAAGGAGACCGGCAGCCGATAGGATGTACCTCTCTTATCAGGGCAGGTTTTACAAGGAGACCGGCAGCCGATAGGATGTACCTCTCTTATCAGTGGTTCGATTCCACTCATAGTAACGGAATAATTGTGGATTTTCCAAGTCCAGCAGCTATTTCCTGTGTTTAACAGCCATTATTAGAAATGTCCAATTGTGTGATTGAAGAAGAAACTTTGTATTGATAGTTGTTGGTGTTCAGTTATATGTAACATATTAATGTTAATAAAGCAATGTTAATAGATAGCAAACAAATCTGGCTAAACCTCCCAAACACTTTCTATCCGCATTAACATTGCTTTCTTTAAATCATTCGTAACATTTAAATAAATCTACTTTTGCGAGAATAACACATCACTCAAAGAGTAAACGACTTGTGTAAGAATTATCATGTAAGGTTTAATATGTACATATTTTCTTTTTGAACATTCTCAATATGTATATTTTAGCAGATTCCCCTTAAGTGAATCAGCTTTTGAGGTCGTACTCATGACGCGTTTTTCGAAATTTTTCTTCAAATGTCCCTCGATCCTACCTAGGAGATGACAAAAATGAGGTCCGTTCAAAACTGTACTGTGTATGTATGTATATACTAGCTCAGATACCCGGCTTCGCCCGGGAATCGGTTTGAGGCTGAATGGTGATGGAATTTTTTTGGCAAGGCTCTACTTTGCACAATATTTTGACATTTACTCGTCCCAGTGTTTAGGGTTTATACCCGTCGTTCACATTTGTTAATAATAAAATTAATTTTTTATGTAAAACTTCACTGTCCTCCATATTGTCGTATTTCCCGTCCTTACAACCCCCACTCCTGCCTGTCCCTAGAAATGTTGATATGGCTTATTATAATGAAAGCGTTAGTGCGAATACACATACCGAGTTTTATTTATTTCGGTTGGGTCTTTTGTCCCAAATAAAATTGTTCACTTCTGCTATAGGTTTTAGCGTATATCTCTTCTATTATTCGGTATACGAAAAAAGTGTATATAAAAAAAGTTACTATAAATAACAAAATAAACAACTTTTGTTATGTTCATATTTGCCGAAAAACCAGTAGGAAACGAAATATCGCTATTTTTATTTTCTGGCTTCCCTTAAACCCCCACTCCTGCCCGTCCCTAGAAATGTTAGGATGGCCTATTATAAGGAAGCCGTTAGTGCTAATTCACATACCGAGTTTTATTTAGTTCGGTTGGGTCTTATGTCCCAAATAAAATTGTTCACTTCCGCTATAGGTCTTAGCGTATATCTCGTTTATAATTCTGTATACGAAAAAAGTGCATATAACAAATGTTATTCTAAATTATAAAACAAACAACTTTTGTTACGTTCATATTTGATGAAAAACCAATAGGAAACGAAATATCGCTATTTTTAATTTCAGACCTCCCCTATAACCCCCACTCTTGTTTGTCTCAGAGAATTTTATTATAGCCTAAAGTCTAAGTTGGGTTAATAGTAATATACATACCAAGTTTCATAAAATTCGGTTCAGCCGTTTATGTGTGAAAAGGTAACAAACAAACAAACAAATAAACAAACAAACAAACAAACAAACAGACAAACAGACACGAAAAAAACAAAATGCAGTTATGGTGTCTATGACATGTGAAACGAAAAGTTATCGTGAAATTTCGCGAAAAAAATCAATGTACAGACAGAGGTTACAATTACACAATTACAATTACAATTTTATATATATATATATATATATATATATATATATATATATATATATATATAGAGAGAGAGAGAGAGAGAGAGAGAGAGTGAGAGAGATTTGTCTGTTACCGCTCTAGCGGTCGCAATTATTGTTTAATCATTACGAAACTCGATATTTAGTCGTTTTATGTAAAAAGAAAGATCAAGTTCGTTAGCGGCTGAAATTGGACCAGGGGGAGGGGAGGATTTTCGACAATTCGAAATATCTCCGTTACTATACGTCTTATGGTCTTGGATTACTAAAATTTGATTGATTGAGATAACAAATATTCTGACTCATTATTAATTACAGTACTAGATATAGTAAATAGTTCTGAATAAAATTAATATTTTCTATTCTGATATATTTAAGTAATTGTTTTTCTTTCCAGTGTGAGGCGGGCAGACCTGTTTGTTTGTATTTCAAGTGCTTCCTGTCGGCAATTTATTGAAATTGGCTAAAACATTTCTTATTCCCGTTTGTATTTATTCACTTAATATTCACGGTGTTGTTGTGTTAGCAGTATGTATATTTATCTATTACTAATCTTCACGAGGGAAATCTGCTTAGTTTACGCAGCCCCTGCATGACGGACTTTTCTTGTTTGTGCATTGCACGCCATTCAATGTAGCTGTAGTTTAAAGCACACAAACATAATTCCATTTATTATGGGATAAAAGTGGACAAGGGTTGAATTGCACTGAACTTGAGAGTTGATGTCGATAGCTT
>CM032228.1:259017500-259130000 GCA_019009955.1 Riptortus pedestris
GCCGTCAACTGCCATCAAGACTTCAATATTAAGCTAATCGTAGCAGTTGTCAATCATTTTGATTAAATAGAAGAAATAAACTGAGTGCTCATGTAAAACTAATAATGAAGTTTGTTAATGGTTGAGATGTCTACAATTATTTTCTCTAGGTACATATATTGTTGTCTACTCTTGCAATCAAATAGCTGACAAAATCTAACAAGATATCTTTTCTATTAGTTAACGACATTTTTATTTGTATAATTATCCAAGCAACAGGTTGACCAACATTTACTAGGTTTAACGGTCGCTATTTTACAAACGATATGGCAAGGCTGACGACCTTTCATATTTACAGCAAGATATGTTGTTGGTGTGGAGTCGCAATATACTTTTGTTCTCTGCAATACTTAGTTAAACGATTCGAATAAAAGTATTATTTTCGCTAGTGGCAGAAATCGTATGAGGCTGAGGGCTTATCTATGGCCGACGTATGAATTCCTAAATCTATCGGTTGCTATCTCTTCCATTGATTATGTAATTCATGGATAAAGCAATATATTCATTGGGTTGATTCATCGATTTTTATTACTCGAAGCTTACTCAAGTTGTTTATATTTTTTGGAGGTTTCCCTTCAGACAAATCATCTATTGGGCTTCTACGCTTGATGCTAATTCAAAAAAAAACTTCTTCTAATGTTCAATTTGTTTCTAAATTAGGGTTTAGCAGAAGAGAAAAAAAAATTTAATCACCTTTGTTGAAGTTTAAATGAGATCAGCGAATATTGGCCACAGACTCTTAAAATTCGGGCAATACTTAATAATTTAACTCCATTTTTGAAAGGATATTTAAATCTCTCATTTTTTAAAAATAAAAAGCATTAGCTTCAAGTTAAAGACAAAAACCAGTTTTACTAGATTATTTGTAATTTAAGCACCAGCAACACCTGCCATTAAAAACTAACCCAACTAAAATCGATTTAGATTTGAATTCCTACATAATAGGTCATAATAAATAGCCATTTGTACTGGAAAGCCCAGTGCTTGGATAAATTGAATACCGCATTATTGTAGCAATCCTTGGAAAAGCTGAAATAATGCCATTGAAATGTATGTTGCTACATTGTAATTATATTGAATTTCCATTATCAGACAACCTTTATTTACAGAATTATTTAGTTGTACATCTTACTCATCACCATCATCATGGGGAGGGCATTTACAAAATATTTCCATTATTATGGAGGAATAAGTGTGCAACCTATATAATGGCCAACTTATGATTGTTGTTATAAACATTTGTTCTCTGCCTTGAATATCATCTGAGATATTTTTTTCAATTTTAGCCCTTAGTAAGCCTCACTCCTACGCATATCACAAAAATAAAAATAATCTCTTATACAATAAGCCAATTAATTCTAAGGTCAAAAACCTAACATGGTTTTCAACAGATCATTACTAGATAACATACATCCAAATGTGAGACCGTCATCAATGAAGATTTTCCCTTTTGACTCGAAGATGTTTGTTTGATCTATACAGAGTTTTACATTTTGACATAAATAACATAATCTGAAGGAGTTATTTGGACATAGTGTTGGATATCAAACAGGAATATGATATGACACTCAAGTATATTTCCTATTTTCTATGAAAAATCAGAAAAACCGCTTATTATCCAGCAGGACTTTTTTTTCTTTCTTCATTGGTATTTATTTTTTCCTACCAAACCCTTTTCCTAGTCAAGTACATTATATTTTTTTAAGTTTTAACAATGGAATAAATAGATACAAAATAGTCAATTTTGCATTTAACAAGACTAATAATTCTGGCAATGATGTAATATTCTATGGCTAGAGGGCGTGATAGTGGGAAGGAATTTCTAGCTGCTTTAGATAACTTTAATTTTCTGCTCTATTAAATTTAGTGAGGTGAAGGTACTGCGCCATAACCTTCTCTACGACCCTTCAAAATAGTTAATACGACAGAAAATTCACAGTAAGTTACGCCAAAATAAATAATTAGATGACCTTGCAATTACATGTCGCTGTTGAATAAGGTAAATGGCATAATAACCTCTCAATTGATTGGCCAACTAATCCCAATCCTTGGATATAGTGTCCGATCCAACTACAAACAAATATACAATAACTGATTTTCCCAATAATATATACAATAACTGATTTTCCCAATAATATATACAATAACTGATTTTCCCAATAATATATACAATAACTGATTTTCCCAATAATATATACAATAACTGATTTTGTACAAGGCATGAAAAATATTCCCAATAATATATTATTGGATGGCTGCGAAGAACATTATCGGCATTCCGAAAAGGCAGAATTATTAGTTGTTTCAATTAACCCTAACCGAACCTCTATCGATCGGAATATGTAAGAGAATAATTGTTTAAATATCATAATTACATATTTTGTCTTGAATTTTTGTTATTTGTTTGTTGAAAACAAATAATATGCGAGATTTGTGGTTGAAGTGAATCATTGGCCAAAGTATATGTCTGTGTACTTCAACACAGACAACTCATTTTTATAAAGTTACATAGCACATTCAAGTATATATGATAGTCTCTAGTTATTTTAAACTTGTTGTTGTTGTTGTATAGGGTTTAAGGGCGAAAAACTACCAGGTTATCATCGCCCTGTAATATTTAAAATTCACATTTTGGTATCCTCATCCATATCGCCATTTTAACAATATAAACGTGGATACGAGCAGTTGCACTTTAAATTTCTTTGTATAAACTCGTGTTTTTTACAAAATTAAACAATTTATCGAGTTCTATCGGGTCATCTCCATATTTTAAACTTACACAGATAAGTTTAAAAGTTGGAAGGGTTTAGGATAACAAATGGACTGCCTAACCCATTCTTTCCAAGTCGAAACATTTTTAGGTAAAATGCATCTTTATAAATAGTCTAAGTGTAAAGCCACTTCATTTCAGGAATTGCTATCTAAGCGAAGAGTATGTGTATTAGCTGTAGGCTGTCTAAGTGTTTGCCCAAGACTAAGGCAACTACCGCCTAAGCCAGGAGAGTATCTGAATCAACTGTCTACTATCGTTCACTTTAGACATGGTTGTTTAAGCCTAGGCTGCATGAGTAGAAAGCCACTTCATTTCAGGAATTGCTATCTAAGCGAAGAGTATGTGTATTAGCTGTAGGCTGTCTAAGTGTTTGCCCAAGACTAAGGCAACTACCGCCTAAGCCAGGAGAGTATCTGAATCAACTGTCTAATATCGTTCACTTTAGACATGGTTGTTTAAGCCTAGGCTGCATGAGTGTAAAGCCCCGTCATTTTAGGAATTGCTATCTAAGCGAAGAGTATGTGTATTAGCTGTAGGCTGTCTAAGTGTTTGCCCAAGACTAAGGCAACTACCGCCTAAGCCAGGAGAGTATCTGAATCAACTGTCTACTATCGTTCACTTTAGACATGGTTGTTTAAGCCTAGGCTGCATGAGTGTAAAGCCCCGTCATTTTAGGAATTGCTATCTAAGCGAAGAGTATGTGTATTAGCTGTAGGCTGTCTAAGTGTTTGCCCAAGACTAAGGCAACTACCGCCTAAGCCAGGAGAGTATCTGAATCAACTGTCTACTATCGTTCACTTTAGACATGGTTGTTTAAGCCTAGGCTGCATGAGTGTAAAGCCACTTCATTTCAGGAATTGCTATCTAAGCGAAGAGTATGTGTATTAGCTGTAGGCTGTCTAAGTGTTTGCCCAAGACTAAGGCAACTACCGCCTAAGCCAGAAGAGTATCTGAATCAACTGTCTACTATCGTTCACTTTAGACATGGTTGTTTAAGCCTAGGCTGCATGAGTAGAAAGCCCCGTCATTTCAGGAATTGCTATCTAAGCGAAGAGTATGTGTATTAGCTGTAGGCTGTCTAAGTGTTTGCCCAATACTAAGGCAACTTCAGCCTAAGCAAGAAGAGTATCTGAATAAACTTTCTACTATAGTTGACTTTAGACAGGTTTGTTTAAGCCTAGGCTTCATGAGTAGAAAGCCACTTCATTTCAGGAATTGCTATCTAAGCGAAGAGTATGTGTATTAGCTGTAGGCTGTCTAAGTGTTTGCCCAAGACTAAGGCAAATACCGCCTAAGCGTGAAGAGTATCTGAATCAACTGTCTACTATCGTTCACTTTAGACATGGTTGTTTAAGCCTAGGCTGCATGAGTGTAAAGCCACTACATTTAAGGAATTGCTATCTAAGAGAAGAGTATGTGTATTAGCTGTAGGCTGGCTAAGTGTTTGCCCAAGACTAAGGCAACTACCGCCTAAGCCAGGAGAGTATCTGAATCAACTGTCTACTATCGTTCACTTTAGACATGGTTGTTTAAGCCTAGGCTGCATGAGTGTAAAGCCCCGTCATTTTAGGAATTGCTATTTAAGCGAAGAGTATGTGTATTAGCTGTAGGCTGTCTAAGTGTTTGCCCAAGACTAAGGCAACTACCGCCTAAGCCAGGAGAGTATCTGAATCAACTGTCTACTATCGTTCACTTTAGACATGGTTGTTTAAGCCTAGGCTGCATGAGTGGAAAGCCACTTCATTTCAGGAATTGCTCTTTAAGCGAAGAGTATGTGTATTAGCTGTAGGCTGTCTAAGTGTTTGCCCAAGACTAAGGCAACTTCAGCCTAAGCCAGTAGAGTATCTGAATCAACTGTCTACTATCGTTCACTTTAGACATGGTTGTTTAAGCCTAGGCTGCATGAGTGTAAAGCCACTTCATTTCAGGAATTGCTATCTAAGCGAAGAGTATGTGTATTAGCTGTAGGCTGTCTAAGTGTTTGCCCAAGACTTAGGCAACTACCGCCTAAGCCAGGAGAGTATTTGAATCAACTGTCTACTATCGTTCACTTTAGGCATGGTTGTTTAAGCCTAGGCTGCATGAGTAGAAAGCCACTTCATTTCAGGAATTGCTATCTAAGCGAAGAGTATGTGTATTAGCTGTAGGCTGTCTAAGTGTTTGCCCAAGACTAAGGCAACTACAGCCTAAGCCAGGAGAGTATCTGAATCAACTGTCTACTATCGTTCACTTTAGACATGGTTGTTTAAGCCTAGGCTGCATGAGTGTTTGCCCAAGACTAAGGCAACTACAGCCTAAGCCAGGAGAGTATCTGAATCAACTGTCTACTATCGTTCACTTTAGACATGGTTGTTTAAGCCTAGGCTGCATGAGTAGAAAGCCACTTCATTTCAGGAATTGCTATCTAAGCGAAGAGTATGTGTATTAGCTGTAGGCTGTCTAAGTGTTTGCCCAAGACTAAGGCAACTACCGCCTAAGCCAGGAGAGTATCTGAATCAACTGTCTACTATCGTTCACTTTAGACATGGTTGTTTAAGCCTAGGCTGCATGAGTAGAAAGCCACTTCATTTCAGGAATTGCTATCTAAGCGAAGAGTATGTGTATTAGCTGTAGGCTGTCTAAGTGTTTGCCCAAGACTAAGGCAACTACCGCCTAAGCCAGGAGAGTATCTGAATCAACTGTCTACTATCGTTCACTTTAGACATGGTTGTTTAAGCCTAGGCTGCATGAGTAGAAAGCCACTTCATTTCAGGAATTGCTCTTTAAGCGAAGAGTATGTGTATTAGCTGTAGGCTGTCTAAGTGTTTGCCCAAGACTAAGGCAACTACCGCCTAAGCCAGGAGAGTATCTGAATCAACTGTCTACTATCGTTCACTCGCAGTTGTTTAATCCTAAAAAGCCACTTCATTTCAGGAATTATCTAAGCGATGTGATGCCTATCGGATATCTAATTGTTAACACATGCCTAAGAAAAATGCAGTCTTTGTGTGTTTCTATCAACTGTCTGTTATCGATGTATATATCTGTTTGTTTTAGAAATTGCAGACTAAGCGTAAAGAGGGAGTGTCACCTGTGCGCTGTTTCAGTGTAAAGCCACGCCTTAAGAAATTACTGTCGAAGCATAAAGTGTCTTCGTATGAACTGTCTGAGTGTAAGCCTATAAATTTCGGAAGATTTTTCTAAGCGACTGGAGCAGGCTTTTCAAGGGGAAGCAAATACACTTTGGAAACTACTGCCTAACAGTGAAGGCTAAGCAACAATTTACTACTATGTGTAGTCAAGATGTGAAATCTGCTAAAAATCATCCTAATAGTTTTAGTAATGTGGGTGACGAGTTTATTAAGTAAATTTGCTGATCTCAAAAATAAATGCTAATATTGTTGCTTGTCATTTGTTAATCTGGTGCATATTGTTTGTCATGTCCATAATAGCCATGGAATCATTTAACTTATTGGTATTTTTGCTCAAAGGAAAGGATCAGATTAACAATGTTTCGTCCTTTTTTTATTGGCCACCACCGTGGTCCTGGCTCCACCTACCGGAGGAAGAAGTAATTTGATCTGACAAGGGATGCGTAAAATAAGTAGATTTCCCACATCTCCATTCAACTCCAAATTCTGTTCTCTATTTCGCACTTAATCGGCCTAAATGTCAGCTGAACACTATCTTAAGTTAACCGAAGACTAAAAAGGGCCAATAATTCAGCTAATATCCAGCTAGGTGGAAATACAACTTAACTAACGAGATTTATTAAGTAACATATTTAGGTAAGGGCGACATCCTTTCTGCATTTTAATCCTTTACTGAAGCCCGCATTTGCAATAACGAAATACAGTATTATTATTATTATTATTTATTAGCGTCCACTATTTGCTACTAAAACTATTTGGGACGGGTTATCTACAGGTAACCACCCTTTTCTAAGCAGGATCTTATTTTATGGATTCTTATTCCATATCTAAGGATTTTATTTGATGAGTTCATCGCTAAACAAATTCGTATTGGCCATGCGTGAAGAATAGAGATACATGTAGCATTAAGGTAAAAAGTTTAGGAGAATCTAATCATTGTTTATGTGAGGGTGATAGGCCGACAGTATACAGCATGTCCCAAGCAGATTTAGTAAACCTTATTCTGTATGTATTTTTGTAATCTGATTAAATATATTTAAAAATAGAATAATTATACTATTATTGAAAGAAGAATAAAATATTTGATATTTTAATTTCCATATCTTAGCTGCTTATCAAAGACCAATTGAATTATAGTACTCTAAAAGGTCACTGCTTTCCTAAAATATGTTTATATATATATATATATATATATTTGACAAATTACCTAATCCGTACATGATTTCTGGGAAACATTTTAAATAATTTAAAAAATAATTGTAATTACTTAATTATTTTACATTCATAATCAATGCTAATTTAAGAATAATAAGTATTTTTACTTCATCTACTTTAGAAATAATTGGATATTAAATCATTAATTTAAATGAAGTATAAAAGCATTTTAGTCAACATTTTACAGTCTTGAATGAAATTTATTTTTCCGTTATTTAAGGACGTTTGAATTGTCTGAGAATCGAAATGTTTTACTTACTCACTTATTATTATTTACGTCCACTTTATGCAACTAGGCTAATCGGGACGGGTTATCTACAGGTTACCACCCTATTCTAGCAAGGGTGGGTCTTAGGAGTTTATTTAGTGAGTCCGTGACTAAATAAATGTCTACTACCCAGGGCGGGAATCGAACCCGCCACTCTAGGTCTACCACGCGAGATAAAGACAAAAGGCCTAAACTCGCACGGCTATACTGAGTAGAAAGGTTTTAGAGATACAATATACATTACAATATGATCGATGGACTCTAAGTGAATGGACGCCAAATAAATAAATCAAGGGTAAACGTCAAGGATAATTTAATTATATACAAAGTAGAAAGTGGCAAGTGATCAAAATTACATAATAAATAAGTGCACTAATAGCAAGTAAAATTCATGTTGAGACGTGAAGAAAGCACGGAAAGACCGTTAGCAAAAGCAAGATGGACTTTATTTAATGTGTGAATGATGGAGAAGAGCAAATTCTAGAATGTAATCATCAGAATCACAAACACTCATTTTGCTATGTCAATAAGGATTGTCATAAGGACCAAGGCATACAAATTTGTAGAAATGTCATAAAAGATATTTAAAAAAAAAAAATGTTGAAGCCAATCCTGTGTGTCTTTTGTGAGCAGTCTATTCTACCATAAACACACTCAACTCCAGGAGTTTCTGTGAGACCAATAAAAAACCTGAAGTAGAGAGGCATTTAAGAATGGAAAAAAAGCATGGCTAAAACTTGATACCTCAGCTACTTTTCAGCGAGATATAATATTTTTGACATTTTAAAACTGTTTAGATAGACTTAGATCAATACATGCCCTTAGACAAAGTTAAAAAGAATAGGAGTAGTAAAAACAAATTGGTTGGGAAATGGCTTTAGGAGTTACACGGAACAAAATCAAAAGATGAAAACTCTCTATTCCAAATATTCCTCCTGGTCTTCATTTCATGAGAAATAAATGTACAATCGTAAAAATAATAAAACATGCACTAATAATATCTACTGTCACGGAGCATTGTTGTCACCGATCAGACAAATGAATTGCATATTTGCTGCGTATCCTTGGTAAGCGATGCATTCCCCTTTGAGAGGGGATAGAGGGTGCACAGCATAATTCTATGATGCCCTTGATGCTGCCGAGTAGCAGCCAACACTTGTTGATGGCATACTTGCTGCTATCAACTTGTCGGCAACATATTGCTGCGTTTCCTTGGTAAGCGATGCATTCCCTTTGAGAGGGATAGATGATGCACAGCATAATTCTATGATGCCGTTGCTGCTGCCGAGTAGCAGCCAACTTGTTGATGGCATACTTGCTGCTATCAACTTGTCGGCAACATATTGCTGCGTTTCCTTGGTAAGCGATGCATTCCCTTTGAGAGGGATAGATGATGCACAGCATAATTCTATGATGCCGTTGCTGCTGCCGAGTAGCAGCCAACTTGTTGATGGCATACTTGCTGCTATCAACTTGTCGGCAACATATTGCTGCGTTTCCTTGGTAAGCGATGCATTCCCTTTGAGAGGGATAGATGGTGCACAGCATAATTCTATGATGCCGCCGATGCTGCCGAGTAGCAGCCAACTTGTTGATGGCATACTTGCTGCTATCAACTTGTCGGCAACATATTGCTGCGTTTCCTTGGTAAGCGATGCATTCCCTTTGAGAGGGATAGATGATGCACAGCATAATTCTATGATGCCGTTGCTGCTGCCGAGTAGCAGCCAACTTGTTGATGGCATACTTGCTGCTATCAACATAATAATGTGATTAAGTAATTAACCTCTGATTCGCCGGGAATCCCAATCTTTGTGACCGTCACATAATGATAAACTGAAAGTCTTGCTCCAGACATAACAGTTCAAGAGTCCTGATGTAACTGTATCGTTGGAATAATGGGTAATGCCAGCACCCCTCTCAGCCGAATTAAGTGTATGGTAGTTTAACGAAAAAAATGTAACATTATCATTAAGCCTCTCATACATAATCACTAGTTATATCTTCTAAACCATACACTACCATTGGAGTGCGTAATAGACAATCAGTAATTATGTGTCTAAATCCGAGTATTACCAATCAAGGCTCTGGTAGACAATCAGTAATTATGTGTCTATATCCGAGTAATACCAATCAAGGCTCGGGTAGACAATCAGTAATTATGTGTCTAAATCGGAGTATTACCAATCAAGGCTCTGGTAGACAATCAGTAATTATGTGTCTAAATCGGAGCATGACCAATCAAGGCTCTGGTAGACAATCAGTAATTATGTGTCTAAATCGGAGTATTACCAATCAAGGCTCTGGTAGACAATCAGTAATTATGTGTCTAAATCGGGGCATTACCAATCAAGGCTCGGGTAGACAATCAGTAATTATGTGTCTAAATCGGGGCATTACCAATCAAGGCTCGGGTAGACAATCAGTAATTATGTGTCTAAATCCGAGTAATACCAATCAAGGCTCGGGTAGACAATCAGTAATTATATGTCTAAATCCGAGTAATACCAATCAAGGCTCGGGTAGACAATCAGTAATTATATGTCTAAATCCGAGTAATACCAATCAAGGCTCGGGTAGACAATCAGTAATTATATGTCTAAATCGGGGCATTACCAATCAAGGCTCGGGTAGACAATCAGTAATTATATGTCTAAATCGGGGCATTACCAATCAAGGCTCGGGTAGACAATCAGTAATTATATGTCTAAATCGGGGCATTACCAATCAAGGCTCGGGTAGACAATCAGTAATTATATGTCTAAATCAGTGCATTACCAATCAAGGCTCGGGTAGACAATCAGTAATTATATGTCTAAATCCGAGTTATACCAATCAAGGCTCGGGTAGACAATCAGTAATTATATGTCTAAATCGGGGCATTACCAATCAAGGCTCGGGTAGACAATCAGTAATTATGTGTCTAAATCCGAGTTATACCAATCAAGGCTCGAGTAGACAATCAGTAATTATATGTCTAAATCTGGGAATTACCTTTCAATGCTCGGGTAGACAATCAGTAATTATATGTCTAAATCGGGGCATTACCAATCAAGGCTCGGGTAGACAATCAGTAATTATATGTCTAAATCCGGGCATTACCAATCAAGGCTCGGGTAGACAATCAGTTATTATATGTCTAAATCGGGGCATTACCAATCAAGGCTCGGGTAGACAATCAGTAATTATATGTCTAAATCGGGGCATTACCAATCAAGGCTCGGGTAGACAATCAGTAATTATATGTCTAAATCGGGGCATTACCAATCAAGGCTCGGGTAGACAATCAGTAATTATATGTCTAAATCCGAGTTATACCAATCAAGGCTCGGGTAGACAATCAGTAATTATATGTCTAAATCCGAGTAATACCAATCAAGGCTCGGGTAGACAATCAGTAATTATATGTCTAAATCCGAGTAATACCAATCAAGGCTCGGGTAGACAATCAGTAATTATATGTCTAAATCGGGGCATTACCAATCAAGGCTCGGGTAGACAATCAGTAATTATATGTCTAAATCGGGGCATTACCAATCAAGGCTCGGGTAGACAATCAGTAATTATATTTCTAAATCCGAGTAATACCAATCAAGGCTCGGGTAGACAATCAGTAATTATATGTCTAAATCGGGGCTGCTATTCGCAGGTTACAGGATACAATTATTTCAACCAACCACTGCAAATATTTACTTTATTTACTCTGAAGTTTTATAATGGGTGCTTAAACCTTTTTATTTAAACATTCTTAAATTTGTCAAATATTACTGCATTTAGAATACTCTTAATAATTACTTTATGAGTATTTCCTGGAGTTATCCGTACTTGTAGGAATATCTATTTGTTTGTGTTTGTATTATGATTGTCGTGTCAGTGAAAATCTATTTTGTAATGATATTTCATGTCACATTATAAATCTGGTTATTTTCATATTTTGCCGGCTTAAGGCTTTGAATCTCCTCTCATCATTGGGACAGGGATGATGTCAGTAGATGATCAACGACACCAATTCCAGGCTTATTATGATGAAGAGTATGGCCCGTCATCATCATGGGGGGGGGGGTTGATTTCCAGTTTCCTGGGAAATATGGAACCCATAAAAAGGGATTCTATCCATGGTATTGAGGATTTTTTTCACTGTACCTTATAGTGACTACCATACAGTGACAACCATATAGTGACTTCCATATAGTGACTACCATATAGTGACTACCATATAGTGACTTCCATATAGTGACTTCCATATAGTGACTTCCATATAGTGACTACCTTATAGTGACTACCATATAGTGACTAACATATAGTGACTACCATATAGTGACTACCATATAGTGACTACCATATAGTGACTAACATATAGTGACTACCGTATAGTGACTACCATATAGTGACTTCCATATAGTGACTAACATATAGTGACTACCGTATAGTGACTAACATATAGTGACTAACATATAGTGACTACCGTATAGTGACTACCGTATAGTGACTACCATATAGTGACTTCCATACAGTGACTACCATATAGTGACTACCATATAGTGACTACCATATAGTGACTTCCATATAGTGACTTCCATATAGTGACTTCCATATAGTGACTACCTTATAGTGATTACCGTATAGTGACTACCGTATAGTGACTACCATATAGTGACTTCCATATAGTGACTACCTTATAGTGACTACCTTATAGTGACTACCATATAGTGACTTCCATACAGTGACTACCTTATAGTGACTACCATACAGTGACTACCATATAGTGACTTCCATATAGTGACTTCCATATAGTAGTGACTAATTTAAGTTTATTCAATTCCATACAGTGAATACGTTGAATATAGTAAAATAGTTCATATAAATAATTAAAGCTTATATTTAATTTACAGTTTTCCATATAGTGACTTCCATATAGTGACTACCTTATAGTGATTACCGTATAGTGACTACCTTATAGTGACTACCTTATAGTGATTACCGTATAGTGCCTACCATATAGTGACTACCTTATAGTGACTACCATTTAGTGACTACCTTATAGTGACTACCATATAGTGGCTACCTTATAATGCGTAGGCAAGGCAATGAATAATTATGTCTTTAAGTAAATTTAAAATTTTGTAATTGTTCTCGTGTTGGCAATGTATTTTATTCAGGAGACTTAGGCCTATTACACCACACTGAATTTCATTATTCATTCATGATATAACTCAGGTTCATTAATGTTTTTATTAAAGTATCGATTAGTTTTGAATTCTGAATTAAAGTGTTTTATGTAATGAAGTATTAATATAAAAATTACTGTTTTGGCGCTTGCATAAAAGTATTGTTTAATTGTGATTTACGGGAAAACAATGTCCACTGATGATGTTGTATCAATATCACGGAGCATGTAGGGTGAAAATCAGATAAACTGAATTATCACACAAGATGTGTGTGTGTGTGTGTGTGTGTGAGTACACTCACACTCACACACACACTATTTTCACCTGATTTTCCAATAAAATCTGAAAATCCGAAAGGAGTCTTAACCGTATTTGTCCTTAAAGATACTGTTGGCGGGAATCTGTAGACAGTGCCTAGATATGACATGGACCAATATGTAGATACTGTTGGCGGGAATCTGTAGACAGTGCCTAGATATGACATGGACCAATATGTAGATACTGTTGGCGGGAATCTGTAGACAGTGCCTAGATATGACATGGACCAATATGTAGATACTGTTGGCGGGAATCTGTAGACAGTGCCTAGATATGACATGGACCAATATGTAGATACTGTTGGCGGGAATCTGTAGACAGTGCCTAGATATGACATGGACCAATATGTAGATACTGTTGGCGGGAATCTGTAGACAGTGCCTAGATATGACATGGACCAATATGTAGATACTGTTGGCGGGAATCTGTAGACAGTGCCTAGATATGACATGGACCAATATGTAGATACTGTTGGCGGGAATCTGTAGACAGTGCCTAGATATGACATGGACCAATATGTAGATACTGTTGGCGGGAATCTGTAGACAGTGCCTAGATATGACATGGACCAATATGTAGATACTGTTGGCGGGAATCTGTAGACAGTGCCTAGATATGACATGGACCAATATGTAGATACTGTTGGCGGGAATCTGTAGACAGTGCCTAGATATGACATGGACCAATATGTAGATACTGTTGGCGGGAATCTGTAGACAGTGCCTAGATATGACATGGACCAATATGTAGATACTGTTGGCGGGAATCTGTAGACAGTGCCTAGATATGACATGGACCAATATGTAGATACTGTTGGCGGGAATCTGTAGACAGTGCCTAGATATGACATGGACCAATATGTAGATGTGGCGTGCATCAATACCTAGATACTGTTGGCGGGAATCTGTAGACAGTGCCTAGATATGACATGGACCAATATGTAGATACTGTTGGCGGGAATCTGTAGACAGTGCCTAGATATGACATGGACCAATATGTAGATACTGTTGGCGGGAATCTGTAGACAGTGCCTAGATATGACATGGACCAATATGTAGATACTGTTGGCGGGAATCTGTAGACAGTGCCTAGATATGACATGGACCAATATGTAGATACTGTTGGCGGGAATCTGTAGACAGTGCCTAGACCTAGGGGACCTATCCACATATATCTTTCACATCATCATCAAAAAACTCTACAAACATTGTTAATACTGGTTATAGACATTGTCTGGAGAGTGGTGACTCTTAGATCATTCCCATCACTTCTACAATCAAGAATTCTACTATCTGAAAACCTAAATAGGACAATAGGAGCAGATTAATCAAAAAGAAAAGATCCCCAGTAACCCATGAAACCAATGGTCATGGTCTGCAACTTTATAATTTCCTAGATTTCTTCAACGGCTGTAGAAATGTTCATGTTCAAACTAGCCATTTGTATCAAATGAAGTTCTTCTATGTAAAGATAAATATTTGAATTACTTGTTCCTTTTGATAATTGGAGGAGTTGCCGACACAGGAATCAAGTCATTCAGGCATTCATTGAGGCTTGACGGAGAAACGGTCAATGCCATTAGATGCTCCTTGAAGCAACTTCATCATTTTCATCGATAGTTGCAGCTATTCAGCCGATGCAGACACAGGAATCATGTCATTCAGGCATTCATTGAGACTTGACGGAGAAACGGTCAATGCCATTAGATGCTCCTTGAAGCAAGTTCATCATTTTCATCGATAGTTGCAGCTATTCAGCCGATGCAGACACAGGAATCATGTCATTCAGGCATTCATTGAGGCTTGACGGAGAAACGGTCAATGCCGTTAGATGCTTCTTGAAGCAACTTCATCATTTTCATCGATAGTTGCAGCTATTCAGCCGATGCAGACACAGGAATCATGTCATTCGGGCATTCATTGAGGCTTGACGGAGAAACGGTCAATGCCATTAGATGCTCCTTGAAGCAAGTTCATCATTTTCATCGATAGTTGCAGCTATTCAGCCGATGCAGACACAGGAATCATGTCATTCAGGCATTCATTGAGGCTTGACGGAGAAACGGTCAATGCCATTAGATGCTCCTTGAAGCAACTTCATCATTTTCATCGATAGTTGCAGCTATTCAGTCGATGCAGACATTGGTGGAGAAATGGGTTCAGTTTGTTGGAGGAATTCTTTCGATGCAGACATTGTTGAGGATATTTCATCGATGCAATGATGATAGAAGAAATTCCTGGGAGGCATTGATTATCGGAGATATTCGGGCGAGACAAGTATGGTTTGTCTCGAAGGAACTGCTTCCATGTACAAATCGTTGTCGCAAGTATTTATTCTAGGTATGTAAAGATGGGTGTGTGAAGCATTTCCCATGAAAAGTACAATTCCTTCAAAAGAATGATTGTTGGAGAAATTGCCACAATGGACAAATGATTTGGGAAATTCCTTCGATTTGAAGACAGTTGGATAAATTGGTTTGTATGTGGAAGTCCCAAGTCGGTTTTGTTCCTCGGATGTAATGACGGGGTTTAGCTAGACGGGTAGAGGAGTACAGTGAATGGTGGACATTGTGCAAAAGGGAAAGCGTTTCAATGGCCTCGAGGCTGTGGCTAACTCTGACGAATAAATGGAATCGAGTACAACAATAAATTGATTGATAGTCAATAACGTTAAATACTCCATTATTAATAGCACTTACAAAAGCACTCACCTATTTGGATGTCATTAACCTAATTATCGGAGCTAAAGTTATTCTGAGTGGCCAAGAGTTGTTTGCGTGTTGTTAGATCGTTATCAGTGTAATATGATTGTTATAGGAGGGGAGGGGGCCGAATCAGGACGTCCCTAGTAAATTATTCACTTAACTAGGGGTAAGTAGGGCTGCTATTGTAAATACTCTGGTAGTGGGGGTAAGTAGGGGTAGTGTTGTAAATACCATAGGAGAAGGGCTGAGTGGCCGGCTTAGGATGGCTCTGTGCCCCCCACTCCAATGAGAGAGCCAGCCAATGAGCGAAGAGGAGGCGTGGCCATCATCCCCGCCCACTCCCCACCCCTAACCGAGGGCAGATTGTCACAGCGGTGCCGGCAGAAGTGCGAGATGAGCGGTGAGGTCAAGTCTACAGTGCGAGTTGCAGCACCTAGCATCCACGATGCACCGCCTCCTAAACGGCCGGGCAGATCGCCGTTCGCTATCCAGGAACTACTGGGCCTTGCTGAGCCTCAACAACAGGAGTACCCCCGGCATCCTAGCCTCCACACGCAAGCTATGCTATCTGCTAGTCGAATGGCCTATTTCAACGCACAAGCTGCTGTTGCTGCTGCATTCCTGCCTCAACCCCAACCGCCGATACACCCTCCGCCACCGACAGGTAACCCATTTACTAATCTCCATTTTCCCTTTAGTAACAACCCTCACCTATTAGTCTACAGTGTGTAATGTCAACAACTGCGACAAACATTTTTGTTTGCACTCATCTGTCAGTATTTTCAACAATGTGCGTCACTAACAACAGCGCAAAATTATTAATTTCCCTTGTCAACATTAAAAACTACCCCGAAATCGAACTCTATGTTTCCGTCTACCATATGACACCGTTGTTATTTTAAAAAGTGACCCTATTTGATATTTGTTGACAGTGTAGGTATATGTTTTAATTGGTCGACTCCTGTCCGAACGAAATATCAATGGTGTAAATTAGATCTGGCCAAGATGCGAAGTTCCGTGTATGCCGCTTCTATTATTACCTAACCGAAACTCTTTCCAAGTTTCAAATCTTTTTGGAAACATTTTTAAATTGAGGCTGACATCTACCTCAAGTAAGGACGGTAGTCCTAGACACTTCGGAACATTTTATTATTTATTGTTGAATGTTGTTCCTCCGTCTTAGCTACTATTATTCTATTACAAATGACGCTTTTATCACTTATCAAGCCTGTTATAACAATGACATGACACCATTCATTATATGATATATTTTAAACAATAGATTTATACATAATTGAGAAATTACAATATGATTGACGGATGGTAGCAACAATTCGTTTTCTCCTCATTAAATGTACAATTCTCTATTTCAATCAATAACCGCTATCAAATTTCTGCTATTGACGTGGAAATTACTGCAAAGAAAATACAATGGTCTTGCTGAAACATCTCTAGGTTATTTTCTCTCTGAATTTGGCATAATTGCTCCAAGTCATGCCAATTGACACGAATCTCACCCGTGCCAGTGATAGTCTTGAAAATACATTAATCTATAAACCTACATTAACACGCGCTATTATTTCTCAAGATTAAGTGAATATATTTTAATAAAATCATTTCATCGGCAATAAAATATTTGTTTATTTGAGCGGCGTGTGGTCCTTAGTACCGTATTCAAACTGTTATAATTTTCTAGTAATAAGTTTAAGTATAGCAAAGTTAAAGTACAAACAAAATTTAGATGTACCGATTCCTCTTCATTTTTTTTACAAATATTTTAGCCAATTATTTTTATTGCTTACAATTGACTAAAGAAATGTCAGTTGATTTTATTTAATAGTCCGGTTCTAAAGTCATCATAGCAATTATAAAATGGACAATTTCATCTATCAGGGAAAATAATTAAATAATATTCATTTCATTTTATTGAACACCTTTCATTCAAGCAAACTAACTTTTTTTTCATTGTAAAATTGTAAATATAGTTTGTGAAATTGGAACTTTTGTTGGATAAATAGTGATAAGTGATAACCCTTTTATTTACATACGTCACAATAAACCATAACCATCCTAATTCTTGTAAACGTCTCATGTACTCAAATGAAATAATACGACGGCCTTAAACCTTTAAGCCAATTAATCGTAAGTAGAAATATCATATTTCGGTTATTTCTCTTAAACAGAACAACGGAAATTTATCCAATTTTAATAAGGGAAAGTGCCTATTGTTTGATATTATATATTTTTTATAATTTCTTCCTTTAAAAAAACAGTTTTTAATAATCGTTAAAAAAAGTAGTACAAATAAAACTATATATAACTTTGTTCTAGCTGAATGCTGTTAATATGTACTAAAAAATAATTCATTTCTTCTAAACCAAACTGAAGAACAATTGTCATATTATTCTTGTTCTATTTATAGTCTATAATGGAATAATTATTAAACGAAATTCTTATTTCGAATGATTAATGATAAACCTTTTAATGATAAGATAAATTTTCCTATAAAAATGGATAGTAATTTTCTCTTTACTCTATAAACATTTTCTATTTAAGTCGAGATGTAACAAATTTATTTTTAACATCAACTAATTCGCTGTTATATTAAGGACTTTAAAAATTAAATCATAAATTGAGGTTAAGAGTGTAAAAACTGAGATAGTAATAAGAAAGGTTCTAAAATGCCAAAGAGGTAGTAGAATTGAGCTGAAATATTAGCAGGGCGAGATGTGACCTACCTCGAAAGCACTTCCTACACAAAATATATACAAACTCTCCATTAATACACTTGTCTTCATATTCTGCTTCACGCATAATTTATAATAATAAATAAAAAATACACACCTTGTCGCAATTATAATTTTTGTTAACTACGTTCCTAAAAACCAAAATAAAAACTGTATCAAAAATTAGTCCTTTAGATAAAAAAAAGAAGCTTGTGTCATTATGTTTTAAATTTGAAAACAGTGGAGCCAGAAAAACATTACTGAATTCAGTAATATTTTCAGACTTTTGTTGAATTAAAATCAAGATATAATACCTACAAGTGGAAAGATTTCATTTTGTGGTAAACTAAAGGAAAAAGTATCACCCTATAGATGCTTATATCAAATATTTAATTCATATCGTAGAGGTTTTCAATTAGCAATACAATCAGATTCTACTGCGGTCAAAAATGAATAAAAATAGTAACAAGTGAAAACGTTCCTAAATAATAGTTAAAAGCTTATATACAATTTAAGGCAAAAGACAATTTTTTTAGATAAAACATCAATATTTTAAAAATATTTTCATTCACCTGACATTCACAAGCATTTATTTAAAATAAACATGTTATATAAAAACATATTACATAATACTTGTAATTAAAACTAAGACAAAGATTGTTCATATAAATAACGACAAAATAAATCAGTAATAAGTAAATTGTATAATAATGTAAGGTTGAAAATGTACAAGAAGCATTTCATTTTTAAATGAGCCTTTTTCTTAATAACTCGACTTGTATCAAACAATGTAATTAGACGTAAATATAAATTTGATGCGTTCTCCTAAATAGTCTCAGATTACTCAAGCCGTGCATTTCATTACGTCAACTGGAAAACAATTATTTTGCTGAAAGACAAGGAAAATGAAAGAAATTCTTTGGGTCCAGAAAAAAAGAAGGTAATCTGTTGATATTCATTTACAATTTTCAATAGTAATATAAAGCTGTTTTTGATCAAATGAATAACTAGAATGACATCAATGCATATCAAGTTGGAGTAAAACCCCACTAAATAACTTAAGAAATTTTAATTGAATTTCTAAAACGATAATAACTCTCTGATTTTTTTTCTGCAAACATTCGCTGGCAGTTGTCAGACTTCTAGTTACAAGTGATTTTATGATCTAAAACCAATGGCTATTGATCATTGCGAATTACGGATTGATATAATAGATAACTTTAATGATAACTGCTGCAAAATGAACACAGAAGATACTCATTTTTTTTTAAAGATACAATGACACTACCTTTTTCTAACTGATCTGAGGTAACCAAAGTAAAAGAAAAATGACATTCTTTTTGCAAAATTCGGGCTAATGTAGTACTTTAGAAAAATGAGGAAATTAAAAATAATTAGTTCACCTCAAACTCATTGCAAATCGGTTTTCATCTGGTAAATATTTCTTAACTTATAAAAATCAAAATGATTTCCCGAATGTTTTATAAATACAACTATCTGCTATAGTCCTTAAATGAAGCTGTTTACAGTAGAATGTGTGCAATAATTAAGAATTGTCAAGCTTGGTAAATAATAAGTGATGGGCAGGTTGAGCAGTCGAATCTATCGTTGTTCTAGCAGAAAAATACAGTCGATATTGATTAATAAATAGGGTTCAGAATATAATGGAAGAGGTTAGTCATTTATAGCAATGACTTTAGTGACATATGCTTATCTCGATCACAGCTGTGAACTGATCCAACACCGACTTGCACTGCCTTCTCAATCTACTATGTACAAATCATTATTTATATAATATGACCCTGAGGATGGAAATGTTTAATCAAGTGGGTGCTCATTGGGAGTATAAAGTGTACAAATATAATAATGGGAAAGAAAAACGGTGGAACAATATTTATAAATATATCCGCCATAAATTTGAAAAACAAATGGCATTAAACTGATGTCATGCTGCCATATAAGGTTGGTTGTTCGCAAACAATGGCTGTGTGAATGCTTTAGAAAGTCTTATAGAAGATTCCTTCAGGTGATGTTTCTCAGATAATTTGATGTCCCACCATAAAATATATATTTTCTATAAGACATACTTCATATGCGATTGTTGGAGCTACTTCTTTCTCGAATCGAAATAGATGCCAGACAAAAGGGAAACGTTTACTACAAAAAATGATATCTATTGTTATAATTAATTACTGTACTTAATGAAACGTCGATACATTATTTATAATAGACTTAGATTCAAACCAATAGCCACATTGAATTCTTAGGTGGTTACTTTTCTGTTGTGCAAAGTCTGTCTCAGATGGTGTGCTTCTACAGGCACATAAAGTCCACCGGTTGCCTTTCATAGAGACACACCAGTAACTAGTTTTTAAATTCGGATTTTTTTATAAAACATCTATATTGGTTCTATTTTAAACGCAGTTGAATTTTTCGCAGTACTTTTTATGCATGACTTACCTTTATACAGTTGAATAGAAAAAAATGACACATATTTGAATAAAAGAATATTTGGAAGATTACCATAAATAAATGGAATGCGGTCACTATCGAAGCAAAGTAGTGTTGTCAGATGTGACCGATTCATGACTTGTATACATTTGAATATTGTAGTTGGAAGGTGAACATTAACATTGGGCCAGAACAAGGAACAAGACGGAAATAAACATATTTATGGAAGCAAACGATAATAACATGCGATTCTAATGTTCCACAGCCTACAAATAACTGCTTATGGCTGTACAGCTTTAAATTCTATAATGACAATTTGAACTGACTAAAAAGAAGAAAATATGTTGGACCGCTTTCCTGCAAGAAAATTACTATACAACTCAATCCGCTTGTTAAGAAAAACATACAATAGTATACCTCTATCATATATCAATCAATGCCAGGAAAATTCAAAATTCTGACGAGAAGGTGAGCAACGACAAGCATGATATTGTTCTAATAGAGACAAAGCTAAAAGAGTAACAAATACTGCTCGAGGGATATCTGATGGCAAATGGAGCATTACAGAGAAGTAAATAAAAATTCCACCGAATTGTTTCTTGGAGATGGCAAGGATTTGTGGCGTTCTAATAGATGGTCAATAATTATGTAGAGACGTGATACCAACTGTCGCCAGTGATCACCTTCATGCTCGGACAAACATACCTAAACTAAAAAATAAATTTATAATCTTAGAAAGTCAGAATTGACATCAACTTTTTTCTCTAAATAATTTTTAACATATTTCCAAAAATTAGTATGCCTCGGTTCAAACTAGAGCAATTATTGATATATAATCAAATGAGTGTTTGTGACAATACAATATAGAATATGTTCTTCACACACACACACACACACACACACACAGGAACATTTTATATAAAGTTCATGATATAGACTCGATTTTGCTAATGGTATTCCCTTGTTTTTGTCTCATGAGTTTCTTTTGTAAGTAGTATTGTTATTCATTATATAATTTTGATCACGCTCTTCGTTATATATCATTAAATTATTTTTGGTGTATAGTTTTGATTCATGTTTTCAAATGTATTTACAGTTCATTCAATTAGAGTTCATTAATAATTTAGTAATATCTCCTGTATCACTAAAACAGGCATCATTGTTTTCTCACACAATCCAAACGTCCATAAAATACGGAGAAATGAATTCTAGTCAAGACTGCCGAGGAAAAAAAAAAAATTGACTAAAAACTGTTTGCACTAAATTTAAATAGATGATTTAATGATTGATTTCTCAGGAATTGATTGTGTCAATATATACAAACATATTTTGGGCCCTTCAGACGAATATAATTCAATTGGTTTTGGGAAAAAAAAACTAAGATATGTCAATTAAAAAATCAAATATTTTATTTCATCTTTCAGCAATAGCATAATTATTTTATTGTTAAATATTTTTAATCCGATTACACAATGTAGTTAATAGTCGATTTTTATCAGAGAATGAATTTCACATGGATTTCTTCTACAACAAGAAAATATATATCGTTAGATGTCATGGTATGTTGTTGATTCGAGTTTAAAACCATATAATTATAAAGAAAGTGCTAATACAAATTTTATTTTAATATGATAATAATAGTTTTCGGTGATTAAGCAAGGCCACTTTACCACGTCAACAATTCAATATGAGAAAAGCAGAAACTACAAAATTCAATAATATTGTCAAGTTAACCATTTCTGTGTAGATTTAATTGATTCTATAAGCACGAGGATTCTATAAAAGGATATCGCACTATTTCATTTGAAGCTACATATGTCTTGTCCAATTTGGTCCCTATTACGATAATAGCGGAAGAATATACAGACAGATATAAAATACTAAAACTACACCAAACTACTAATAAAATAACAGCAGACGTACTAGAAGTAGAATACCCGGTACCTTACATGAATTGGACACATTCTGGACTAACACCCGACATTGTAATTATTACTGAAAATACAAATCACTCATACCAACATACAATTTATACAGACGGGAGCAAGGATGGACAGGACACAGGTGCTGCCTTTATCATTTTTGTACGAAATAAAACTGATTATGTTATAAAATGTAAATTAGGCAACCATTGCTCTAATAACCAGACAGAAATCATTGCCGTCTTACAAGCTCTAAAATATGTAAATGAAATGGACTTGCCACCAAACACTTACATTCTACTACACACAGACAGTCAAATGCTTTTACACAAACTAGACAACATGACAAACCACGACGAACATATAGAACAAATACGCCATAATATAACACAATTAAAAAACAGACTGACTTTCATTCACTTCAAATGGGTCAAGGCACACGCAGGAATTATGGGCAATGAAATAGTCGATATCCACGCCAAAAGTGCCTCTAAAAGTAGCGAAGAGGTAATTTACAATAAAATTACTCCGACTGTGTTAAAATCTTTACTGAGAGAAAAAAGTATGAATTTGTGGCAACAGAGATGGAATCAAACAGATAAAGGATCACACCTAAAATTATATATACCAGTTTTAAAAACCAATATCCCGCTATCCCAACATACATTTTATCTCACACAAATACTAACTGGACACGGTAATACAAACTCTTACTTATACAGATTCAAACTTACTGACTCAAATACTTGTAAATGCAACAGTTACACTGAACAGACATTCACCCACCTGATTTATGAATGCAGACTGACTCAAGACATACGAAGACAGTTAAAGACTTTTATTCCCGGATGGCCTATTAGTCCTGATATTTTATTTTCAAAACACATACATTTATTAAAAGAAATAGCCTACAATATCCTTAAGCTGAGAGAGGAAAAAATAATATAAAATTAATATTATGTAATTTTTATTGGTTATTTAATTGTACTATTTAATATTTTTTGTTTATTTTATCAAGTTTAATTTTTATAATCTTATTTACATTTAATATGTATATATATTATTATATAAAAAATGTTAGAATGTTTGACAAAATGCACATATAATGCAAATATGCATGGGATATGTAGAAAACAAAATCCCTCCACATAGGGTTAATATGTAGAGGAAATAAATGTAAGCACGAGTTATTGTAATATGTCTATA
Organism: Riptortus pedestris; assembly: GCA_019009955.1. NCBI lineage: Eukaryota > Metazoa > Arthropoda > Insecta > Hemiptera > Alydidae > Riptortus > Riptortus pedestris. The sequence goes on from CM032228.1 coordinate 259,041,422, forward strand.
AATAGGTTTAAGCTGCATAACCATAAATATGAAATGTCATTTTTAGGTTCACAAAGCAAAAACATAATTCAAAAACCTTTTGAGACGATTTAAGGTAGAAAAAAATTGAACTGTATTTTCTATGTATTTAATGCACATTGCATCTGATAAAACACACAAAGACAGTCTTAAATAGGCTATGTATGTAGCCAACATGCCTCCATAATTTTGTACTTGTCTGTACGTAGTTCACATTTTATAACCATTTCTTAATCACATCAACTTTCCTTCAGTTGACAACTTGGATTTAAATATTTCGAATCGAAGGAAATAGTTTGAGAGATGAACCTCCCTCCATGAGTACACTATATGCAAGCGGAAACACTAACTCAAAGAGAAATTAGACTTTTATCTCTGATATCAATCAAGTAACATTGAATGTAATATATTTCAACTGCTAAAGGGTTTGAATCAGAGTTAAACCGCCATTCACGATAAATGGTTATCCATTAAAAATAATATTTCAAAGCAATCATTGAAAAGTAACTAATAAATAATATATATTTACAGGGTATATTAAATAATTATTATGTATAGGCTATAAGAATGTGATCGTACATATTGCAAAAACGCTTATTTACATATCCATAAAACTAAATAACCTTGTCAACATACATACATTTTCTACGATGAACGGAAGAAGAAAATATACAGAGGGATAGATAAAACAGGCATTCAATATATTATGCAGAGTAATCAGTTATACTAAATATTCTGCAGAAAAATCGAATAAATAAATATTAAAAAGATGTTATGTGATTAAGCAAAAATGGGATACAAATAAATTCCTTGTAGATTGCGTGTGACAATGTGTGGGACTATATCTAGCACAGAGTGAGCGACTATGAAAATTGATCCAGTTCACATGTTTTCACAACAACATATTCAGTTCAGTTTGGTTAGTCAACTCAATTGAAGTTAACAATAAATGCCAAATTATCTTATGACTAAATTCTTACAACTTTTAAATTAGACACGGTTTTCGTTTTGTCTTGTTGTAACATGTGCTTGCTATGGCTTTAATTAATATTTTCCAAAGTCAAATAAATTGAAAAATGACAAAATACACAATAAAGTTTTTTTGAGTACCCTTAAAATGTTGTGGATGATACCACCATCGAAGCTAAGCCCTAGTCTTATCATATTTATCCCAATGAAATAACCTTTACGAACTCTTGAATAAATGCTGCCATTTCTAACCAAGTTATTATAATTCTATCCCCTTAAATGCTTCTCACCATATCCCCGCCATATTTATGCTGGTACTCATTACCATAGTATTTAGTAGTAACTTTATTTACTCGTATATAGTTAACGATTAACGTCATCAAATACAACATACCCAATTAAATTGTTTCGATTCTAAATTTATATCGCATTTAAATTCGGTTGGTGATTCTCCATTTATACAATTGTGAAATAAACATTTTATGAATCTTACATTTGCAGAAATCGAACGGAGTTCTCAAAGGTCAAAATATATGCTGACCTATCAAATAAAATGGTTTCAACAATAAATATGTATCCCTTTTAAGTTCATTCTGATTCTCCATTGATTTCCAACTGTGAAATATACCTGTTATGGCTATTATATTGCAGATATCGAACTAAGTTATCACAGGTCAGAATAAATGGCAACCTTGCAACGATATAAAGTTGTTTTGACTCAACATCTGTTCACTTCGGCTGATACATGATTAAACATTTATACAATTGTCAAATATACCTCTTATGGTTCTTATCGAATTTCCAGAAATCATAGCCAAATACTTGACATGTTTATTCCATATGGTAACAATTATTATGCATCTATATCGAATAACAGTTATTTGACTAAATTCACATTTTATTAAAAGTTAATATTTTACCCAATTTCTAGCATGGCCAAATGTGGTTAATACAATATTGTTTGAAATCAAAGGAATTAAATGATACACTTACTAAATATCTGCTACAATATCCACGACCCAAACCATTTACGATTCTAAATTCATATCATTCTCAAATTGTAACAATACGAAAGTTCAATATCAAATATAGCTTGGACTTTTCATAAATTGCCCCAAAATCAAAATGTAAATGGAGCCGTCGACACCAAGACTGTATTTCATAAAAGCTATCTTCTTCTATATTTTGTATTGCAGTGACTTCCATATCATCGCGTCGTAGTTATCGGCATATCTTGCCCAACTTTCAACAAGAAAAGGACTTTTAACAAGAAAAAAAATCTGAACGAAATGTGTAAACCCACAGAATTTGTTTCGAATAAATATGTTTCACATGTCTGAGTAAAAAATAATTTCGTTCCCGAAAAAACTGCATTACTCTTCTCCCACTACACAATTTTAATTAACAAACTGCATTTAAATAGGGTTATATTCTTGAGGCCAACTTCCCAGAAATAACGTGAAATCCTTCTTAGATTGTCAGAACCATGATAAATAAGTGTATTGTTATTTAACAGCAAGAAGAAGTGACAAAAATTAATAAAAATCACACCAAATATTTGTGAAATTAAAACATTTCGATATTATTTTTATCATTCGTGAAAACAGAGATCACTCGGTAATAGGAATCTAAGTAAACTATTATTTAATTATTAAAGTGAATTATTGTAAACTCACAGAAAATATTTCTTAAACTGGATCAAATACTTATATTACGTTTATTTTATGTAGTTATTTGTGAGATGTCCAATTAGAAATTTTTGAACTGTTTCATTTAATCCTCTTTATTATGGAAAGTTAACGATTACTCTAATCAAAACATTACGCCATTGAACAAAAAATATATTATATGTCAGTAATGCTAGTGAAAAATATGATACAGCTTTTATAGAAGATACTCGCAGTGAAATGTGAAAGCAGAAGGAATTCAAAGTAATTCAATCAAGAAAAAAATTAAGGGCATTAATAGGGTGACGAGCCGTTGGCCGTATGTACAACAATAAGAAATTCTAGAACCAGATTAATTTCCTAATAAATCGGAATACATTGATCGCCATATATTATATTACAGCTACTTTCTCACACTACACTTCTCAGCTTCTTCCGCTAAAAACATTTACAACTTTATCTCGAACCCGAATCCAAAAATACATTCATCATAGAGATACAACAAAACAAATAATGTTCATGCATATATAAATTGACATCTACTTATTAGACATTAAACATATATATATATATATATATATATATATATATATATATATTTACTTATCATGTAATCACACACATACAAACACACATGCACGCAGCACACACACACACACACAAGCACACGCACTATGTATAAGCCAATAAATTCACAAATATATTATATCACATAATTACATGATATTTTATAATTCATATAATTAATCAATATTGATATAATTAATTAATAATGTAAATTGTATTTAGGTTGGGCATCAACTGCTCTGCTTAGCCATGAATATAAAGTTTTGATGCAACTTATAGCTACGAACATTTCGTGTTGCATTCAAATCTCATATAACTCAAATAGGGCTAAATAGGGAATACATTAAACAAAAACAAATACATATCTTGAAAATATTAAGATAATTAAGCTTTATAAATAATTGGTTCACTTTTGCATTGTCAACAGGTTGAGACGGGACTGTAATATCTTATAAGACAGCTGTTAGTACTCAACTAAATAAGATGTCGCTTCTATTTGAACACCATTATTCAATTAATGTTTCCATATATCTTTCTTTAAAATTAATTAATTTATCTTTTTTTTATCATATTTTTGGTATAAGATTTTTTTTTTACATTTGCGTTGTTTTATATTGATTGTTTTAGTTAAAATTATGTGTTTCGTTTTCTATACCCTTTTTCGCTCTCTGTGTGTCTTTAAATGAAAAGTCGGAGATAGAAAAAATAGAATTTCTCCTTTAACACGGTTATATAAATAATTTTTATAAGAAAGTGAAAGTTCCACTCCAAACGTCTTTATAGCTTATTAGTGATATAATCAAACTAAAGTTTGTGACTGAGGGGTTGCGCGAGCTGAGCGGATTTCTATCGTTTTGGACTTGCAACAGATCTGCTACCATCTATTGCCTATTTGTCGTGTAATAAGAATCCTGTGTAAACAGAATATGAATTTGATGCAGGACATGAGATATTCCAGATGCCCTAAGAGAAAGCCGTTAAGGAAGAACAGTGGTTACCAGAAAGCAAACAATTTTTTTAAGAATGCATATCTCATCATAAATATTCCTGTTAGAGAAACCGATATAGACAACAACTTAAATTTGCAATCACATTGATTTTATTAAGGTTTTTGATCCGATTCAGAGTAACAGAGACGTTTTGAATTCCGGTCTTTCCCATCTCTAACCCCCCCCCCCCCTTTCTTCTTCGGAACACATTCCAATCGTTAACATAACTTAATCTTTCTTTGTACATGACATATTTAAAAATGGAGTTTGGTAACAATAAATAGGTAATTCCGGTAATGTGTAAACGTGCACACAAATGCGTGAACACACAACAAACACACACACACACACACATGCACACACACAACAAACACTCACACACACACACACACACACACAAACACACACACACACAAACACACACACACACACACACAAACACAGTCACACGCACTCACACACACACACACACACACACACACACAACAAACACACACACACCCTCACGTGCACACAAACACACACACACACACACACACACACACATGGAAACACACATGCACACACACACATGGAAACACACATGCACACACACACACACACACACATGGAAACACACATGCACACACACACACACACAAACACACACACACACACACACAAACACACACACATGCACACACACACACACAAACACACACATGCACACACACACACACACACACACACACACACACACACACACATGCAAACACACATGCACACACTCAACAAACACACATGCAAACACACATGCACACACACACACACACACAAAAAACACACACATGCAAACACACATGCACACACACACACACACACACACACACACACACACACACACACACACACACACACACACACACACACACACACACACAGTTGACATTTTAAGACATGTTTCGAAAATTGCGTCCAACGCAGGCAATCTAAAGGTTTGGCTATCTAGCAGAAACAATTAGATTCTTTCGGAAGATACTCATTAACATCGGGCGGAATTCATTAAATAATATCCTTAGTCCCACCCTGGCTAGAAAAGGCTGGTAACTTGTAGATAACCCGTCCCGATTAGCCATAGTTGCAAAAAGTGGACGTTAATTAATAATTTAATTTATTTTTCGTTAATATAACCAATCGAATCCCAAAGATGTTTCTGAAAAGAAAACGCCAAGGTATGTCTCGGTCCCTTTGTCCAATAATGTAACTTTTAATTATAATTGTGACAAAATGGTTTGTGTTAAGAATTTGAGAAATCCATTTTGGATTTGCTACAACTTACAATGATGACATTTATATTTTTGAGTTGGTAATATTTCCCATTTTTATTTGGGTTCATATAGAGGCTGATACTAAATAGCAACATATTTGCTTACAAATTAATTCATATGTTATTTGAAAGTATTTGTAATTCACTACTTTCTGTTTGTTTTCTGTTAATTTCTCTAATATTATGAACTTCCAAAAGTATATCACTATATATCAAGTATATATATATATATATATATATATATATATATATATATATATAAGTATGTGCATCCTCCGCTTTACTGACTGTATAAGAGAATTCCATTCGTTTGTAAAGATCTCGCGGGGCTAATCCCTCACAGAGACCTCACTTCCATTCCCTTCATTACAAATATACTCAAACTGCTCCAAAGACCCAAAAACAACAGAATCAGTCGAAACAAAGCTCCTAGTTACTTAGATCTCTTCCGGAGGCTGGCAACGGATGTGTCTACTCTTTCCAGCTCCTCCTAGGTTAACAGGGCTTCTACCTACAGTCTATCACTCACTACATAAATATAACGACCAACAATATATAAGTATATATATATATATCTATATATATATAAAATTGTAACCTCTGTCTGTACATTGATTTTTTTCGCGAAATTTCACGATAACTTTTCGTTTCACATGTCATAGACACCATATCTGCATTTTTTTTCTTTCGTGTATGTTTGTTTGTTTGTTACCTTTTCACGCATAAACGGCTGAACCGAATTTTATGAAACTTGGTATGTATATTACTACTAACCCAACTTAGACTTTAGGCTATATTAAAATTCTCTGAGATGAACAGGAGTGAGGGTTATAAAGGACGCCTGAAATTAAAAGTAGCGATATTTCGTTTTCTATTGGTTTTTCGGCAAATATGCACATAACAAAAGTTGTTTATTTTGTTATTTAGAGTAACTTTTGTTATATACACTTTTGTTGTATACCTAAGTATAAATGAGTTATACGTTAAAACTTTAGCGGGCACTAACGGCTGACCTGAACTTAAGAAAACTCGGTATGCCAATTAGCATTAATTCTTCCATGATTATAAGTTATATTAAAATTTTTGGGTATGAACGGGAGGGGGGTTATAAGGGAGGCCTGAAATAAAAATTCACTATATTTACATGTATAAGAGACGGGAAATATAAAAATATCGACGACTGTGAAGCCTTATCGAACAAATAATTCTATTATTAGCAAATCCACGGGAAAGACGGGTATCAATCCTAAACACTGGGACGGGTAAATGTCAAAATATTGTGCAATGTAAAGCCTGCTAAAAAATACCATCACCATTCAGCCTCAAATGAATTCCCAGGCGAAGCCGGGTATCTGAGCTAGTATATATATATATATATATATATATATATATATATATATATATACACATTAGATTTTACTAAATATACTACCACAATGTAGATTTTACTTTATTACACATTGAGCGCAAAAAAAATTATAACAAATTATCGCGTGCAAAAAAGTAATATCTACATCGGGGGTAGACAATGTATATATAAACGTCGTTGCAAATTTGTGTAATATAGCCTACTTCATTGTTTTATTAAAACGTAAGTTTTCCTCAGAATACTGACATTTTATCCAAGCATTTTCCCAGGGTCCATAGTAGTTTCATATCAGTCACACAGTTTATTAGAAAAAACAATTCAGGCGAACATGTATAAACAATAGGTAGGTAGTTTTCCCTATTGCTAATTCGTCTAACTGGTTGCGAAATAGTAATATTGCGTAGCCAATATTTCTGTGACTACTATCACTACCATCTGAGCAAATATTAGCTTCGTTTTTATTAACATTTGGGCTCATGGTGCCAAAACATCAAGTCAAACCACATTTTATCTGTAATCGTTGCACGTCTCGAGATGATCCTTCCAGAGACCAGATCTACAGCTGGGCAAGTTATCTGTAATCGTTGCACGTCTCGAGATGATCCTTCCAGAGACCAGATCTACAGCTGGGCAAGTTATCTGTAATCGTTGCACGTCTCGAGATGATCCTTCCAGAGACCAGATCTACAGCTGGGCAAGTTATCTGTAATCGTTGCACGTCTCGAGATGATCCTTTCTGAGACCAGATCTAAATATGGGCAAGTTATCTGTAATCGTTGCACGTCTCGAGATGATCCTTCCAGAGACCAGATCTACAGCTGGGCAAGTTATCTGTAATCGTTGCACGTCTCGAGATGATCCTTCCAGAGACCAGATCTACAGCTGGGCAAGTTATCTGTAATCGTTGCACGTCTCGAGATGATCCTTCCAGAGACCAGATCTACAGCTGGGCAAGTTATCTGTAATCGTTGCACGTCTCGAGATGATCCTTCCAGAGACCAGATCTACAGCTGGGCAAGTTATCTGTAATCGTTGCACGTCTCGAGATGATCCTTCCAGAGACAAGATCTACACCGGCGCAAGTTATCGGGAATCGTTGCACGTCGCGAGATGAGCCTTCCAGAGACAAGATCTACAGCTGGGCAAGTTATCTGTAATCGTTGCACGTCTCGAGATGATCCTTCCAGAGACCAGATCTACAGCTGGGCAAGTTATCTGTAATCGTTGCACGTCTCGAGATGATCCTTCCAGAGACCAGATCTACAGCTGGGCAAGTTATCTGTAATCGTTGCACGTCTCGAGATGATCCTTCCAGAGACCAGATCTACAGCTGGGCAAGTTATCTGTAATCGTTGCACGTCTCGAGATGATCCTTCCAGAGACCAGATCTACAGCTGGGCAAGTTATCTGTAATCGTTGCACGTCTCGAGATGATCCTTCCAGAGACCAGATCTACAGCTGGGCAAGTTATCTGTAATCGTTGCACGTCTCGAGATGATCCTTCCAGAGACCAGATCTACAGCTGGGCAAGTTATCTGTAATCGTTGCACGTCTCGAGATGATCCTTCCAGAGACCAGATCTACAGCTGGGCAAGTTATCTGTAATCGTTGCACGTCTCGAGATGATCCTTCCAGAGACCAGATCTACAGCTGGGCAAGTTATCTGTAATCGTTGCACGTCTCGAGATGATCCTTCCAGAGACCAGATCTACTGCTAGGCAAGTTATCTGTAATCGTTGCACGTCTCGAGATGATCCTTCCAGAGACCAGATCTACAGCTGGGCAAGTTATCTGTAATCGTTGCACGTCTCGAGATGATCCTTCCAGAGACCAGATCTACAGCTGGGCAAGTTATCTGTAATCGTTGCACGTCTCGAGATGATCCTTCCAGAGACCAGATCTACAGCTGGGCAAGTTATCTGTAATCGTTGCACGTCTCGAGATGATCCTTCCAGAGACCAGATCTACAGCTGGGCAAGTTATCTGTAATCGTTGCACGTCTCGAGATGATCCTTCCAGAGACCAGATCTACAGCTGGGCAAGTTATCTGTAATCGTTGCACGTCTCGAGATGATCCTTCCAGAGACCAGATCTACAGCTGAGCAAGTTATCTGTAATCGTTGCACGTCTCGAGATGATCCTTCCAGAGACCAGATCTACGGCTGGGCAAGTTATCTGTAATCGTTGCACGTCTCGAGATGATCCTTCCAGAGACCAGATCTACAGCTTGGCAAGTTATCTGTAATCGTTGCACGTCTCGAGATGATCCTTCCAGAGACCAGATCTACAGCTGGGCAAGTTATCTGTAATCGTTGCACGTCTCGAGATGATCCTTCCAGAGACCAGATCTACAGCTGGGCAAGTTATCTGTAATCGTTGCACGTCTCGAGATGATCCTTCCAGAGACCAGATCTACTGGGCAAGTTATCTGTAATCGTTGCACGTCTCGAGATGATCCTTTCAGAGACCAGATCTACAGCTGGGCAAGTTATCTGTAATCGTTGCACGTCTCGAGATGATCCTTCCAGAGACCAGATCTACAGCTGGGCAAGTTATCTGTAATCGTTGCACGTCTCGAGATGATCCTTCCAGAGACCAGATCTACAGCTGGGCAAGTTATCTGTAATCGTTGCACGTCTCGAGATGATCCTTCCAGAGACCAGATCTACAGCTGGGCAAGTTATCTGTAATCGTTGCACGTCTCGAGATGATCCTTCCAGAGACCAGATCTACAGCTGGGCAAGTTATCTGTAATCGTTGCACGTCTCGAGATGATCCTTCCAGAGACCAGATCTACAGCTGGGCAAGTTATCTGTAATCGTTGCACGTCTCGAGATGATCCTTCCAGAGACCAGATCTACAGCTGGGCAAGTTATCTGTAATCGTTGCACGTCTCGAGATGATCCTTCCAGAGACCAGATCTACAGCTGGGCAAGTTATCTGTAATCGTTGCACGTCTCGAGATGATCCTTCCAGAGACCAGATCTACAGCTGGGCAAGTTATCTGTAATCGTTGCACGTCTCGAGATGATCCTTCCAGAGACCAGATCTACAGCTGGGCAAGTTATCTGTAATCGTTGCACGTCTCGAGATGATCCTTCCAGAGACCAGATCTACAGCTGGGCAAGTTATCTGTAATCGTTGCACGTCTCGAGATGATCCTTCCAGAGACCAGATCTACAGCTGGGCAAGTTATCTGTAATCGTTGCACGTCTCGAGATGATCCTTCCAGAGACCAGATCTACAGCTGGGCAAGTTATCTGTAATCGTTGCACGTCTCGAGATGATCCTTCCAGAGACCAGATCTACAGCTGAGCAAGTTATCTGTAATCGTTGCACGTCTCGAGATGATCCTTCCAGAGACCAGATCTACAGCTGGGCAAGTTATCTGTAATCGTTGCACGTCTCGAGATGATCCTTCCAGAGACCAGATCTACAGCTGGGCAAGTTATCTGTAATCGTTGCACGTCTCGAGATGATCCTTCCAGAGACCAGATCTACAGCTGGGCAAGTTATCTGTAATCGTTGCACGTCTCGAGATGATCCTTCCTGAGACCAGATCTACAGCTGGGCAAGTTATCTGTAATCGTTGCACGTCTCGAGATGATCCTTCCAGAGGTTAACTGAATCAGAAGTAGTAAGAAGAAAAAAGCCAAATGGGTACCCATAACCAAGAATCATCCATAAATTTGGATAAAAATGTTAACATTCAGAAACAACTGGAATACATACGTTTCGTACACATCAGAATGTTAAATAAAAGTGGCTCTTTCAACAAAATAAGCCATTTTGTGGTTCGCAAATGGATCACAAGTTTCGGAAAAGATATTGGCGTCCGTAAGAACAAGAAAGAGGGTACTCTAATTGGTCAATGTTCAGACATTACAACAGCCTTAAGAATGTGTAAGGAATCTATGTTTTATGAACATGAAATTAGTGTCACTCCACATGCGAGACTAAACTTCACAAAAGGAATATTTGTCAGCGAAGAAATAGAATACCTCACAGATTCCAAAATTTTAAAAGAACTTTAGTAAGTTATATTTTTTTGTGTACATTCAGTCATTGACTATAAATGTTAAGTTTCATGACACTGGGGCGCTCCGGACCTTCCCAAAAGAACGTCAGACTGAGAATATAACCTCCACACGGAGATTTAAAAGAAAAAAAAAGCAATTAATGCTTTATTTTATTCATTTATAAATGTACATCACATCAAAGGTGATTTGCTCTTTAAGAAGTCAAAAATTATGAAATAGTCAAATAACAAAAGTAGAAGGTATGGATAAACATTTTATGATGAGGGTAGTACTAAATTAAAAAAAAAATAAGCAGTCAGGGGACTGCCGGTAGAAGTGAAAACTCCTTTAGCTTTGATCGCTCAATTTTGGCATTGCTGAGAATTTTTTTTTACGAAGTCTTATTTTAAAAATATTTTTAGTTATTTATCAATAAGTAACAGTTATGTTCTATTTTACATGAAAAAATGAAATGACAAAAATAATAGTGATAAAAAAAAATGCCTTACAAAAATAAGTTAAGTACACTCAGAAAAATCAATTTCTATCCATAATTTCAACAACTCTTGCACCATCATCACTGCCAGCATCATCACCAATTTCTAAAAGTGATACGATCGGTATATGGTAGCTAAAGTAGGATACAAACAGTTTTGATTCGAATTTATTTAAATATCGGAATTTATTTAAATATTCGAATTTATTTATTTAAATATTCGAATTTATATAAACTTCGGATTAAAATATCTATGAAAGTAAAAATGGTAGATATATAGTATCTGTGAACGAAATGATGCTGGTTTTGTCCTCTTTGGTATGCGAACGAAAACTCTAGCTAATTTGGTTCAGGAGTTATGAAGAAAAGAAGCTCCTTTAGCTTTGAGTTGAGTACTAGCGGTGGCGGTGGCGGTGTCGCGATTTCATACTTTTTTCCTCTCCCGCAAATGCTTCCTTACGGGGTGCACAACGTGCCTAAAGAAGTTTTCACTTCAACAATTGGTGGTGAACATAGTTGTGAATGATTAAAAGACATTGAATTGCTTCAAATGGTACTTTGGCTAATGATTCTCCTAATATCTTCCTTAAAGCTATCTCCGCTCATATCTATATATATATATATATATATATATATATATATATATATATTTGTGTGTGTGTGTTTGAGTGTATAATGTCCATACACAAACATGTAAGTGGCATTAATGCATATAATTTGAAATCCAGTTGTACGCAACAGAATTAATTTGTAAATTAAATTTTGTAGTATGTTAATACTTAAACTGAGAGTAGTTTTTAAAATGAGCGATGATTATGTTTTCCTATTCGAATTGGAGGATAGCCTAGAACATATGGCATTTGTGAGTGAAATAAGTGAGAGGTTTTGCCGAATCGAAGAGTTGTATCCATGTCATGTATGCTCCTATTAGCATTATTCAATATTATAACCTGAGAGCGAGCATGAGCCACTAATTGCGCACAAATAAGTATATGGGAAATAATTTGACATATTGGATAGCTGTATGACGAATGTATCTCCTTGTCTAAGACACTCAAGATGGAGACATTCCCATGTCCAAAGCATTAGCAATATATTGGTCTTGATGTTGTCCATTCAGACTGGTCTTGATGTTGTCCATTCAGACTGGTCTTGATGTTGTCCATTCAGACTGGTCTTGATGTTGTCCATTCAGACTGGTCTTGATGTTGTCCATTCAGACTGGTCTTGATGTTGTCCATTCAGACTGGTCTTGATGTTGTCCATTCAGACTGGTCTTGATGTTGTCCATTCAGACTGGTCTTGATGTTGTCCATTCAGACTGGTCTTGATGTTGTCCATTCAGACTGGTCTTGATGTTGTCCATTCAGACTGGTCTTGATGTTGTCCATTCAGACTGGTCTTGATGTTGTCCATTCAGACTGGTCTTGATGTTGTCCATTCAGACTGGTCTTGATGTTGTCCATTCAGACTGGTCTTGATGTTGTCCATTCAGACTGGTCTTGATGTTGTCCATTCAGACTGGTCTTGATGTTGTCCATTCAGACTGGTCTTGATGTTGTCCATTCAGACTGGTCTTGATGTTGTCCATTCAGACTGGTCTTTCTCACTACTGTCTCACACATGGATTACATTATAAGGAGAAGGGGGGGGTATTCGATGTAGACTGCTGTAATAACTATCACCTTTGAAGCATAACCTAGCATTGCTTATGTATAGGCCTTCTCCAGCCAACTGATATGAGTAACATAAATATTTCACTTCTGTATCCAGGCCACGATATAGTTGAGATACGTTCAACATAGATAAAGATTAGGCTAGTTTCAAAACCTTTCATTTGAGGCCATTAGACCTCAAAACCTAGGCACCTTCAAAATTATAGCTAGCATTGCGTTAAAATCATCGTCGTTAAACCTACAGTGGCCAGTTGCATTCCCTGTCTGGGCAGAGGAATTTATTTAGTCACGGAATTCGTTAAATAAAATCCTTAGTCCCAGCCTGGCTAGAAACGGGTGGTAACCTGTAGATAACCCGCCCCAATAAGCCTTAGTACCAAAAAGTGGACGTTAAAATTAAAAAAAAAATAAACAAAAAACCTTTACATACAATTTAAGCAAATTAAAAAAAGTATATATATATATATATATATAGCAAATTTAATAATATTAATAAAATATACTAAGTTCCGGTTTATGTTTATAAAGTGTGTGTGTGTGTATATATATATATATATATATATATATATATATATATATAAAATTGTAACCTCTGTCTGTACATTGATTTTTTCCGCGAAATTTCACGATAACTTTTCGTTTCACATGTCATAGACACCATAACTGCATTTTGTTTCTTTGGTGTCTGTTTGTTTGTTTGTTACCTTTTCACGCATATAGCGATATTTCGTTTCCTGTTGGTTTATCGGCAAATATGAACATAACAAAAGTTGTTTATTTTATTATTTAGAGTAACTTTTGTCATATTCATTTTTGTCTTTTAACAAAGTATAAACGAGATATACACTATAAACTAAAGCTGGTGTCAACTACTTCATTGGGCGCTAACGATTAAACCGAACTTAAAAAAACTTGGTATGTCAATTACCATAAATTCTTTCATGGTTATAAGCTATATTAAAATTTTTAGGTTCGAACGGGAGTGGGGGTTAAAAGGGAGACCTGAAATAAAAATTCGCGATATTTCATTGTCTATTTGTTTTTCGACAAACATGCACATAACAAAAGTTGTTTACTTTGTTATTTAAATTAACTTTTGTTTTATACATTTCTCCTGTCTGGAGCAAGTAATTTGCGTAGAAATATTGATATGCTTAAAACCTCTTTCCAATATACATTACGAGGTACCTCACCTGGAAAAATTAATTCAAATCTATGTTAATATTTTCTTCTTAATAATTAAAATCTATGCATAATGCACAGGAGGCGGGAAATATGACAATATGGAGGATAGTGAAGACTTACATAAAAAAATTAATTTTATTATTAAAAAATCCACAGCAACGATTGGTATAAACCTATGATTCCCAAAGTGGTCTATATCGACCCCCAGGGGTCTATGACAACTGAAAATAGGGGTCTACGATAGTGGATCTCAACATACACTGATAGTACCTATTTACTTACATTATACTATCTTATAATATAAAGACATATACATTATTTATAAAAGTACGTATGAAGTAAAAAATGTATTATATATGTTTATAAAATTGTGTAAGTTGTATGTAGGCATTCGCTTTGTGGTCGCAATACATTTTGAACTTGTAAAAACCTGCACATAATGATATACCAGTATCATCTTGTTACAAGCATACGTGCTTCGCTAACTTGCACTGACATCTTCAATTCGTCACTCTATAAATACGAATGTGGTAACATACCAGAGACTTATCCCGTATTATGGAATATAGCGAGGAAATTTTTAATTTCCTTTCCATCGTCATACCTAGTGGAAAGGGGGTTCAGCGCTGTTACCAATCTCCTAACGAAAAAAAGAAACAGACTGGACATCATTAGCCGAGGAGATTTAAGATTAAACCTTACAAAATCGACGCCAAATGTTGATAATTTATTATTAAAGCATCAGGTTCATCCTTCTCACTAAAGCATTTACTTATTGCATAGTTTATTTTATGTTACGTATATTTTATTTAATAGACACAAAATTTTATTTTGAGTAGTTTTAATTTAAATTCAATTAATAAATGTATAACAGCATTTGTGATTTTTTATATTGGTTTTGTAATCAGTTTATAAGAAATTCATTAAATTACATCCTAAAATCCCACCCTGGGTAGAGAAGGGTGGTAACCTGCAGATAACCCGTCCCGATTAGCCTAAGTTGCAAAAAGTGGACGTTAATAAATAATAATAATAAATGTATAAAACTTAACATGTGTTTTTACTTTAGGTTTTTCACACTAAACTTCACTACAGTTAGAAATTTACAAAAAAATCAATATCAGGTAAGTAGGGGGTCTACCCAAAACCGAAAAACATGGCAAGGGATCTACGACACAAAAAAGTTTGGGAACCTCTGGTATAAACCCTTAACACTGGGACGGGTAAATGTGAAAGTATTGAGGAAAGTAAAGCCTTGCCAAAAAAATACCATTACCATTAAGCCTCAAATCAATTCCCGGGCGAAGCCGGGTATCTGAGCTAGTATATATATATATATATATATATATATATATATATATATATATATATATATATATATATATATATATATATTTATATAAAATTGTAACCTCTGTCTGTACATTGGTTTTTTTTCTCGAAATTTCACAACTTTTCGTTTCACATGTCATAGACACCATATCTGCATTTTGTTTCTTTCGTGTCTGTTTGTTTGTTTGTTACCTTTTCACGCATAAACGACTTAGCCGAATTTTATGAAACTTAGTATATATATTACTACTACCGCAACTTAGACTTTAGGCTATATTAAAATTCTCTGGGACGAAGAGAAGTAGGGGTTATAAAGAGGCCTAAAATTAAAAATAGCGATATTTCGTTTCCTATTGCTTTTTCGGCAAATATGCACTTAATAAAAGTTGTTTATTTTGTTATTTAAAGTAAAAGTTGTTATATACATTTTTGTCACATATCGAAGTATAAATGAGTTATACGCAAAAAACTATAGCGGAAGTCATCAATTTTATTTGGCACGAAAGGCTCAACCGAACTAAACAAAACTTGGTATGTGTATAAACACTAACTCCTTCATGTTAATAAGCTGTACTAACATTACTAGGGACGAGCAGGAGTGGGGTTGTAGGGGAGCCCTGAAATTAAAAATAGCCATATATCGTTTCCTAATGTTTTTTTTTTGCAAATATGCACATGACAAAAGTAGTTTATTGTGTTATTTAGAGTAACTTTTGTTATATACACTTTTGTTGTATAACAAAGTATAATCGAGATATACACTAAAAACTAAAGCGGGAGCCAACAGTATTGTTGGGTACTAACGATTGTGCAGAACTTAACAAAACTCGGTATGCCATTTAGTATTAAAACCTTCCTGATTATAAGCTATATTAAAATTTCTGGGTACGAACGGGAGCGGGGGGTTATAAGGGAGGCCTGAAAAAATAATTCGAGATATTTCATTTTCTATTTGTTTTTGACAAACGTGCACATAAAAAAAGTTATTTACTTTGTTTTTTAAAGTAAATTTTGTTCTATACATTTTTTTGGTAACAATGTATGAAGCAAGTAATTTGCATAGAACTATTGATATGCTCGAAAGTTCTATCCAATATGAACTACAAGGTACCTCACCTGAAAAAAATAATTCAAATCTATGTTAATACTCTGTCCTTAATAATTCAAATCTATGCATAATGCACAGGAGACGGGAAATATGACAATATGGAGGACAGTGAAGTCTTACATAAAAAATTAATTTTATTATTAAAAATCCACAGCAACGACGGGTATAAACCCTAAATACTGGGACGGGTAAATGTCAAAATATTGTGCAAAGTAAAGCCTTGCCAAAAAAATACCATCACCATTCAGTCTCAAATCAATGCCCGGGCGAAGCCGGGTATCTGAGCTAGTATATATATATCCCACAGTATATTACATCAGGATTAAGATAGCAATTATACTACACAACATTTACAAAAAATAGCTACAAACACCAAAAAGCAATGACGAACTTTAAATACTCAACATTACATTAAATTAAATAGTCCGTGAGGCAGGGGCTGCGTAAACTAAGCAGAGTTCCCACGTGAAGTTTTACAATAGAGAAATCTCCATACTGGTAACACAACACCACCGTGAGTAAATACAAACGGTAATGAGAAATATTTCAGTTAGTTTTAATAAATTCCCAACTGAAACGGCTTCTGAATTGTAAGAATAATTTATATTTTAATAACTCAAATTTTAGTAGTCCAAGAACTAAAGAAGAGGGGGGAACGGACGAACAGAACGTATTTTCATAAATCTCACAAAGTAACGAAGGTAAGGTAAGGTTAGAAACGACAGGTAAGGTTAGATGAAGCTTTCACCAAAGCCGAACAGTTACGGAAACGGCCGAACTAATCCGAACAAAACCCGACCACATATCCTACAGACTTCTTAAAAATGCAAATATCTCGGTTAATATTCAAGATTTACAATAAATGTATATACAAATATTTATAGTAAATTTAATTTTCAATAAGATTGGTTCTATAATGTTTTTCGATCCGATGCACTCTGGTCTCTGGCTAAAATTGTTACCAACTCACATGGTATCTATGGTTCACAATGACTCATGTTTCATTCATTACATTTTACTTTTTGTATTTTTTTTTTTTAATCTTTTTCTTTCCTTGTTTTGTATTTTGTTTGTGATCCATTCTGATTTTTTGCCACCCCTAACCACCCCTGCTTTTTGCCACCCCTAACCACCCCTGCTTTTTGCCACCCCTAACCACCCCTGCTTTTTGGCACCCCTAACCACCCCCTGCTTTTTGTCACCCCTAACCACCCCTGATTTTTGCCACCCTAACCACCCCTGCTTTTTGCGAACCCTGATTTTTGGCACCCCTAACCACCACTGCCCCCCCCCTGTTTTTGCCACTCCTAACCAATCCCTAATTTTTGGCACACCTAACCACCCCTGCTTTATGCGACCCATAACCAACCCTCCTTTTTGCCACCTCTAACCGCCCCTAGATTGTTGTCATTGTTGACATGTTGCGGTTAGGCTATTTTTTCTAAATTTATTGAGCCATTACTGCGAATCTACGAGTAAGCAAACAATATTAGCTTACAATTGTAACAGAGTCGAGGAAAACATTAGGAGTTTCCATCCAGATTCATACTCCTCCCTTAACAAGCATCTCTATCCCATATTTAGTTTCGTTTTTTTTAATTGTTGATTAATTAACAAATTTCGAAACCAATGTGGTTTACCTTTTATTATATGGAATATTTAACCTATTATGTATTGTGTAAATCACATTTGAAGAAATTATGAAAGAATATGTGATAAAGAGCGTAGGTTGCTGCTAGCAGATGATGACGAAGAAAAGATAAGAGGCGTGTAGTGAGTGTGTGTAGAAGGGCTGTGGTATTTTGTGTAAGGGCTTTGTGAAGGGCCTGCCAAAACAAGATATCGATTAAGGATCGCTGCGCGCTCACACATGGCCCAAACAAGCCGCCATCTCACCCCCTTCAACCCCTACCTTATCTACAACCTGTTATCACCAGGGCTATGCAACTTAAAGCCCAAACAATAATTTCCATTCCATAAATGTAACCATAATACTTCTTATTCAAAGTAACTCTCTTCGGCTACAATGTATTTCGCCCAACAATGTTGACAATCCCTTGTGTACAGAAACTAGTTTATTTTTAATGCGTTAATTCTCACACGTTTTCATGTTCCTTTTAAATTCGCCAGACGTTCTGAAATGCCTCACTAGAGAGCGAGTCCGCTAAATATGATAATTGTGTTGAAACTTCATTCATTTTCAGGTCATTCAATTATTACGAGCTAATTTACGAACTTTGGTAAGCATGATTTGTTTATGTCCAGGTTCTCTCTTATTAACGGGGGCAGGTGTCTTCTTTTTAACTCTACTTTATTGTGAGTATGTAAACTGAAGCTGTAAGGAAGCCCTGTAGAAGTCACATCTGTCTGATGCAATGAATTGTAGGGTACAATGATCGGCCATCTGTAAACAGCGCAGAAATACACCTTGATCTGCCAATACACCAAACTCCCATGTAATCGAATCTAGATGCGGCAATACTCAATGCAAGCTGCGAAAATATAAAAATTCCCACAACCAAATATCTTACTAAGAATTTAGCAAGGGTTTCACCAACAATCGACTCTTGGCTAAATTTAAATAAATATAAATTTATTTATAGTTAAAACCTGCATCTATAATAAATATTCTATCGAAAATGAGAGATAGGCACCTTTAAAGCGATATAGTGGGGACACTTATGTCTAATTAAACTAAATTACAAAGAAATAGAACTTAGCAGCTTATAGGTGAGGTGAGCAGGTCCTCTCCTCCAGCATGTCTGGCTGTATGGCCCTGTCTTAGCCTGAGCCAATGACCAACTTTGCCCCCGCCCATCCAATATGATGTGAGGTGAGCAGGTCCTCTCCTCCAGCATGTCTGGCTGTATGGCCCTGTCTTAGCCTGAGCCGATGACCAACTTTGCCCCCGCCCATCCAATATGATGTGAGGTGAGCAGGTCCTCTCCTCCAGCATGTCTGGCTGTATGGCCCTGTCTTAGCCATAGCCGATGACCAACTTTGCCCCCGCCCATCCAATATGATGTGAGGTGAGCAGGTCCTCTCCTCCAGCATGTCTGGCTGTATGGCCCTGTCTTAGCCTGAGCCGATGACCAACTTTGCCCCCGCCCATCCAATATGATGTGAGGTGAGCAGGTCCTCTCCTCCAGCATGTCTGGCTGTATGGCCCTGTCTTAGCCTGAGCCGATGACCAACTTTGCCCCCGCCCATCCAATATGATGTGAGGTGAGCAGGTCCTCTCCTCCAGCATGTCTGGCTGTATGGCCCTGTCTTAGCCTGAGCCGATGACCAACTTTGCCCCCGCCCATCCAATATGATGTGAGGTGAGCAGGTCCTCTCCTCCAGCATGTCTGGCTGTATGGCCCTGTCTTAGCCTGAGCCGATGACCAACTTTGCCCCCGCCCATCCAATATGATGTGAGGTGAGCAGGTCCTCTCCTCCAGCATGTCTGGCTGTATGGCCCTGTCTTAGCCATAGCCGATGACGAACTTTGCCCCCGCCCATCCAATATGATGTGAGGTGAGCAGGTCCTCTCCTCCAGCATGTCTGGCTGTATGGCCCTGTCTTAGCCATAGCCGATGACCAACTTTGCCCCCGCCCATCCAATATGATGTGAGGTGAGCAGGTCCTCTCCTCCAGCATGTCTGGCTGTATGGCCCTGTCTTAGCCTGAGCCGATGACGAACTTTGCCCCCGCCCATCCAATATGATGTGAGGTGAGCAGGTCCTCTCCTCCAGCATGTCTGGCTGTATGGCCCTGTCTTAGCCTGAGCCCATGACCAACTTTGCCCCCGCCCATCCAATATGATGTGAGGTGAGCAGGTCCTCTCCTCCAGCATGTCTGGCTGTATGGCCCTGACTTAGTCTGAGCCGATGACGAACTTGGCCCCCGCCCATCAAATATGCCCACAAGAGGCTACTAAACGTAATTTAATTATCGCAATTCATCTCGAATATTGTTCAGTGTATCGACTTTAAGAGCAGTCAATGTTATTTTAGAAGTCTTATGACGTTGACTACCAAAGTTGTTGACTACATGAACTCAAAGTAAGATAAATCTCTATATTACAGTTGTGTAAGGTGGCGTGATATCGTCATGAAGAATGTTGTCTTGATGGACGTCATTCTCCCTTGAGCTACCCTAAAGCAATTTGGGGCTTGTATCTGCTCAAATGTTGTAAAACGAAAATGTCATCTCACAGCCAATACAAAAATATGTCGATAATCATAAAATGTTACCAATAAGTTTCTTATTGTTAAAATATTGCGTGACTCTCAGATAGCCCCATTTTGTTTATATGTAGATGCAGTTTGTATTACAGACCATTAAGGTTCCTAGCCAGCCCGAGCGAGACTCGAGGGATTTGTGGTCAGAGTTTTTACAGAGTGAGTGATCAACTCGAATTACAACGGCCGTTATGGAAGGAGGAGGTAGGATGAGTAGTCTCCAGTAGTCAGATGGGCCTCATTGTACCGGAGGGTCAGAGCCAGTGGCAGCTAGCCTGTGGACGGCAGCTAGGAGAGCCATAATCATTCCTCATCCCGAGAACATGTGAGGCGTGTATAGTTTTCAGACTCCCGCTGATCCATGAGCACTGGAGCACGCTCTGTTAGTCAACTTGTGAACTAATACTTTCCCTTGACTGGGGTCGTACATTCAGCTATTTTTACCTTGTGCTTGCTGCCGGTAGGTGTAACCATGCCTTCAGGCCACAGCCATCCCTTCGTGTCATATGTCTATTCTTGATAGCCTTTAATCCGCCATAATAGAGCCGAGTCCGAAAAAGAGTACAAGAAAGACATATCCCATTATTATTTGATCGATACTTGGTACTTGATGTTAAACCGCTTCTTGTAAAATTTATGTTTTAGTGTCATAGTGACGAAAATTATAGCAGGATTTAGAGGTTTATTGCGGGATTAAAATATTAAATTGTGTAGGGTGCTCCGTCATTAGACGCTGGCCTTGTGTAAAATAAGCAGATATCCCAAACACTGCAATTAGACCTTGGTGATCTCATCTTAGAACCTATTTTTTTATGTCTCCTGCAGTAAGAAGCCAATGTAAATAGCAACCGAAATGCCAGTTATGCTCGAGGTGTTTAGTGACTGAAATGGAAATTGGAAGAGTAGAAATGGAGATTACAGAAGATTGTAACCAAGAAAATACATTTAATTTCATTGATGTTCTTGTCAGAGAAAACAAATGCAAAAGAAATAGTAGTAGACAATTAAAGATAGCAGTAGAGATACCAACAACTTTGGTTATATAAAATGTTTCGATCCAACTCATAGTAGGTGAGATATTTCGAATTTTCAAATATTCCTCCCTCTAAGACCCCCCCCCCCTCAAGGCGATTTGAACAATTACCTTATATAATCTGTGGCTTTCCATTAAACGGTCAAATATTGCTTGCAATGTTCACCAATTATGAATCATGTAGTTTAGAGCGGAAATTTTGAAATGACGACGTCAAGATTTTTTGATTGGACGTATAATGAGAGATATTCCGAACTCTCAAAAATTCATCTTTCTCGGCCATTAACGAACTTTAGTTTTAGTACATAAAATATTTAAATATTGAGTTTGGTAACGATCAAAATAAAATTGCGACCGCTTGAGCGGTAACAGACATATCTATAAATATGGACATTTGTTGAAATATTTCGGACTTTTCGTGATGTGCACCTTAAGGACATCTGCTAAAATCTTATATAATTAGGGTGATAATAATATTAACGTTATTAAATTTCTTTTGACTGGACCCATTATTCACCGAGTTACAACTACTACATTTTATTTTTGTTTCCTTCACCCCCCCCCCCTACCTCATACTTATGTGACATTAAACTAAAACAAATGTATCAGAAAACAGGTCCAACTTTAGTTTGTATCCTGGCACAATATTACTTCATATAATTGCCTAAAACATGGAATAGAATACGAAAAGTTATCTTCTGTTTGAATTTCGTTTCGTAATATACTAGCAATCAGATTTGTTATAGTGAACATTTTTAGCAGATTTCCCTTCAGGGAAATCCGCTATTGAGGTTGTACTCATGACGGAATTTTCGACATTTTTCTTCAAATGTCCATCGATCCTAATTAGTAGATGACGAAAATGAGGTCCGTTCAAAACTGTATATATATATATATATATATATATATATATATATATATATATATATATATATATATATATATATATTTGTCTGTTACCGCTCTAGCGGTCGCAATTTTTGTTTGATCGTTACGAAACTCGAAATTTAGTCGTTTTATGTAAAAAGAAAGATCAAGTTCGTTAACGGCTGAAATCGGACCAGTGGAAGGGGGGGTTTAGAGGGGAGGATTTTCGAAAATTCGAAATATCTCCGTTACTATACGTCGGATCGAAAAATTGTATAGAATTAATCTTATTGCAAATTACATTTACTATAAATATTGTTCTATACATATTTTCCGTATAATGAGTATTAACCGACATATTTGTATTTTTTGTAATGAGTTCCGCTTTCAGTAAACCCCTACTCCTACACGGGACATATTAATAATAAGCTGATATCTAATGAACCACCTCATTATTAGGTTAAATACAAAATATTGTTTTCAACAAAGCTTTATTTTACGAGGTACAAACAAATACGTTCTGTTGAACCCCCCCCCCTTTTTTTTTCTTGGACTACAAAAATCTGAGTGATTGAGATAGAAATTATTTTGATTCATTTCAAATTACTCCACTAACTATAATAAATAGTTTCCAATAAAATTAATATTTTATATTCAGATATATTTCTTTAAATGTTTGTTTTTCCGGTCTATCTATCGATACTGCGCTACAAGGTTGGCTAACCTGTTTGTTTACAATCCAGCCGTATTACGTTGTAGGTTACGTTCTATTATTAATTACAGTACTAGATATAATAAATAGTTATATGAATAAAATTTATAACTTATATTCAAATATATTTCCGTAAATGCTTTTATTTCCGGTAAAAGCTGGCTAACCTGATTGTTTAGAACTCAAGCTGTTTGCTATCAGGAAGGTTCTTACCATTTGAATTGCCCTTTATTTGTTTACTTAATATTCACAGCAGTATTAAGTCTTACAAATAATGGATATTTTGTGGTACTATTTAGTGTTGGTGTAATAAGTGTTCAGAGCGCTGCTATCATTAACGGTAAGTCCATCTTTTGTGTTCTTGTTGTTTTCTGAGATTGAATTGTTTTTAATTTAATCTCGGAGCCTAACGGACGGGAGTTACTTTCCCGCCAAAAGCTAGTTCGGTCGTTTCTTTGACTGGCTCGGCTCTCGTGAAATTTCTCTATTGTAAAACTTCATGTGGGAAATCTGCTTAGTTTACGCAGCCCCTGCGTGACGGACTTTTTTTTTTATTGATTTGATGTTATAAACAGAAATACAACATACCATCAATTTAATGTTTTACATTCAATTAACTAAGAAGCCTCTGTATCTTTGTATACCCAGCTGATTTAAAGTTATTCATTTTAAGTTTCAAGGCTCGATTCAATTAAATACGAAAATCCCTTCTCTTCCCGAAATATATTCTTGATTTAATAGGCCAGCTGTGAGAACTAATTTTTCAATATGCAGAGATGTTTCTTAGCATCACCATCAGATGATTCATGGATCAAAAGAAAACTTGATTCAATAGTGATGTTAATCAATATTCATAAGAATGTTGTGTAATTAATAAAACGTTAACGTAATGTGGACATTAGACAGTGACAGCTGGAGCACATAACTATTGTCTGGAAGAAGAAACCCTGCGAGGAAATCTAGCATGTCATCTTATGTAAATTTTGATTGAATGCAGATTAAAAATATATAAAATACCTATTTTCGTTAATGCTCAATACTCTCCATAAATAACTAAATTCTTGTTAATAATTGATAATCATAATTTCTGTAATGTTTGATTAACATACTTTCGTTAATATTCAATCAAAATTTCCTTACTATTGGAAACACATAATCTCGTTAATGTTAGACATACAAAAAGTATAGAAAAGCAAATGTAGGAAATTACTTTTTCACTAGCATTCATTGTACGAGATTTTTCGACAATATGAAAATAAACTTATTTACGTTTTTTTTTTATTGTCATATTTGTAAAGGCTGAAATGGAAGGCGTTAGGGCACTGGCTGCATCGAAAGGGCTCTGTCCCTTCGCCAAATGGTTATTGTCCAAGTGTTGTTGTTTTACTCAATCTGCAATATTATTCCCTTCCATCTGCCAGATATGCCTGTTTTTGGTACAATGAAGTAAACACGGGATATACGCTAAAACTATAGCGGGAGTCATTAATCTTATTAGTGTTTATTTAAGTGTTTTTAATGAATGCATATTATGACAAATGATTTTATATTTTAGTCACATATGATAACTCTATATATGATCCGGATTAGTGAGGTTATATATCTCCGTCGCCCCCTTCTCATTTATTTATTTTTCCAAGAAAATAACTTTGATATTTATTTCCAATAGAAATGTAAATGATAAGAGCATTTCCGTTATTTAATTTGTATAATGTATTATTTAAAAAAGTCATGCTGAATTGGCACAAGGAGTGATAGCGGAAGTTATAGGGATCAAACTCTTTGGTTCTGTTAATATATTATCTTATTTCCGATATCTTGATTTTATTGAAACAAATATGTACCATCATGACATTAGACGTTAATGGTAATGTTATTATGAAAAAAGACAAGATCCATTTAAATTTTATATGATTTAAAGTATTACTTGTTTTGCAGGGGGGGGGGGGCTACGATCTCTTCCCCTCACATATTTTTTTTTAATATAAATGAAATTATTTTTAGGGTAATACTATTATTTAATTCCATCAGGTAGATAAATTATTAAAATAATATTTTGAATCAATAATTTAAGGAAAACAACGGTGATAGCCCACATCGTGGAGGGGAAGGTGACCGGAGGCTAAAGCGGTTAATTGAGTTAACTTATTTCCTGTGAAATGCTGGCATTACTGGAAGTGATTTCCACTGAGCTCAACTATTATTAATTTAATCTATTGTACAAAACTATGCTTAAACTATATGTGCTCAGATTGGTTTTTGACAGGAAATAAGTTTCATTATAGATGATATTTAATTGTAATAAATGCTATCCATGATTATGGTTAGAAGTAATGGAGTTAAAAAGTGGAGAGGGATTGATTAGGAACACATTCTTATTTATTCTTCAAAAGTAAAATTTCTCATCTTATAAGTTGCTTGCCTGAACCTCACGGGAAAACAATGCGCCCAGACTGGAAGTTTAGCTGTAAACATTGAAGCCTTGCCAAAAAAAAATACTATCATCATTCAACCTTAAATGATTTCCCGCATAAACGGCTGGGCCGAATTATTTGAAACTTGGGATGTATATTACTACTAACCCAACTTAGACTTTAGGCTAAATTAATATTCTCTGAGACAAATAGGAAAGGAGGTTATAATGGAGGACTGAAATTAAAAATAGCAATATTTCGTTTCGTATTGCTTTTTCGGCAAATATGCACATAAACAAATTTGCTTATTTTGTTATTTAGAGAAACTTTTAGTATATTAAATTTTGTCGTATAACGAAGTATAAATGAGTTGTACAGTAAAAATTAAAGCGGGAACCAATAATATTATTGGGCACTAACGATTGAACCAAACTTAACAAAACTCGGTATGTGATTTGGTAATCTCAGTGCTTATCAGCTATATTAAAATTTCTAGATACGAACAGGAGTGCGGGTTATAGAGAAGGTGAGAAATATAAAATGGCGATATTTCGTTTCGTATTGCTTTTTCGGCAAATACCCAAATAACAAAAGATATTTATATTGTTGTTTAGAGTAACTTTTGTTATATACACTTTTTTCGTATACCGAAGTATAAATGAGTTATATGCTAACAAATATAGCGGGAGTCAATAATTTTATTGGGAACAAAAAAACTAATCCGAACTCCTCCATGATAATAAGCTGTACCAACATTTCTAGGGACGAGCAGGAGTGGGGCATACAAGGGAGGCCTGAAATTAAAAATAGTTCTTTTTCGTTTCCTATGTTTTTCGGCAAATATGCACATCTCACACGAGATATACACTAAAACCTAAAACGGGAGCCAACAATTTTATTGGGCACTAACGATTGAAACGAACTTAAAAAAACTCTATATGTAAATTAGCATTAATTGTACCATGATTATAAGCTATATTAAAATTTTTAAGTTCAAACGGGAGTGGGGGTAATTGGACAGTGAAACTTTGCATAAGAAATAATTTTATTATTAACAAATCCACAGCAACGACGGGCATACACCCTAAACACTGGGACGGGGAAATGTCAAAATATTGTACAAAGTATAGCCTTGCCAAACATTTACCATCATCATTCAGCCTCAAATGAATTCCCGGGCGAAGCCAGGTAACATAGCCAGTGTGTTTAATTTGATTTCCCTTAAGGGAAATCAGCTAGTGAGGACTTACTCATGACGCGATTTTCGAAAACTTTCTTCAAATGTTCATCGACCCTACCACGGAGATGACGTAAATGACGTTAGTTCATTATTATATATATATATATATATATATATATATATATATATTTGTCTGTTAACGCTCTAGCGGTCGCAATTTTTGTTTGATCGTTAGCAAACTCGGAATTTAAACGTTTTATCTAAAAAGAAAGATCAAGTTGGTTAATGGCTGAAATCGGACCAGTGGGAGGGGGGGGTTAGAGGGGGGATTTTCGGATTTTTTTTTATTATTTTCATCTGTCGAAAGCGCATTATGTTCTAAAGGTAGAGGATCGAGGTGTCGATAAACAACCCCCTTTTACAATAGTCCAGTATCGTTTGAAGTGGCAGTCGTACGATTTGTTCAGCATTAGTCATCATTAGTTGGTGGATCTGTAGTTGACTATTTCCTAAGTGCAGACCAGCTGTGCTGCCACTGCGGCAATAACAATCTGACAACTAACTGTTGCTCCCACTCGGATCTTCAAAATATCCTCCAAATAGCACGAAATTTTGTTATCGTAATTCAACTGAATTTCTCGTCTACCAACTTCATTGGTTGATAGCTATAATAAAAATATAATAAATTTCACTAGGAAAATACCAGACGACATGGGCCATAACCCGAAACAGAATAACAATCCACAATTCATATAAACAACTCTACCATTAACGACTCATAAGCGATATTCGAAATGAGTTTATAAAATCTAAGACCATTTTAAGGAGTATTTAATGCAATCAATGCAGATTCCTGACATGTTCAACAATTGTTATCATATATTTGTAAACTGGAATATTAAATGGGATATTTTCACAGTTTTAGTTTTCAGTTTTGTGTAAACCTCTACAGCTATTCATTAATAGCTGCTCCAAGACGTTTAAATTTTATTAAATTTCGTCTGGAAGCAGCTGAGTCACGAAAAATTTCATTTCCAGCTTAAATTTCAAGTCATGTTTACAAAGGGTTCATGTGGCTAATGGAGCCGGTACGTTTCGGATCGTTGACAATCTGCTTCATTTACACAACACCTGCGTGGCGGGATTCACTTTTAGTTTATAAACCACTAAGTAGTACATGCCTAGTAGACTTATTATTCAGCGATAAATAGAGAATAATATGGGAAAAGGCGTCCAATGTTCCATTCCAGCATTTAGAAAATGTGCATAATTTGCGTAGAAGGGAATATGCTAATTGCTTGACAATAACTAACTAAGCATGTCAGGTGGTTGGCTGATAAGAAATGAGCGGGAATGAGGAGATAACTATGATGAGATAGTGATAGTGGGGATACCATGACCACAGTTAAAAAGTCCGTCACGCAGGGGCTGCGTAAACTTAGCAGATTTCCCACGTAAAGTTATACAATAAAGAAATCTCCATACGAGTGCCGATCAGTTACGGAAACGGCCGAACTAGCTTTCGGCGGGAACCACAGCTCGTCCGTTACACATAATAAAAATGCAAATATCCTCGGCTAATATTCAAGATAGAGAATAAATGTACATAACATTATTTATAGTAAATTTAATGTTCAATACGATTGACTCTATACAATTTTTTGATCCGACGTATAGAAACGGAGATATTTCGGATTTTCGAAAATCTCCCCCCTTTTAACTCCCCCTCCCACTGGTCCGATTTCAGCCGTTAACGAACTTGATCTTCCTTTTTACATAAAACGATTAAATACCGAGTTTGGTGACGATTAAACAAAAATTGCGACCGCTAGAGTGTTAACAGACAAATATATATAATTTTGAACGGACCTCATTTTCGTCATCTCCTGGGTAGGATCGATGGACATTTGAAGAAATTTTACGAAAATCGCGTCATGAGTACGACCTCAATAGCTGATTTCCCGTAAGGGAAATCTGCTAAAATCAATATTAAACCAAAGACAACTGGTCCCCCTGCTACCCCCCCCCCCGTGCTACCCCCCTTGCTATCCCCCTTGCTACCCTCCCCCTTGCTATCCCCCGTGCTATCCCCCCCCCTGCTCCCCCCGTGCTATCCCCCCGTGCTACCCCCACCTTTCAAGACTCCCCCCCCCCATCAACTAGTTACAACATCAATCTCTAAGCTTTGTCTTCCTCGGAGGGGCTTCTACCTCATCGCCATTTGTAAACGGCCCTCTAACAACTTTCTTCCCACCATTAGATACAATCCAATCCAAACCCTTCCATATCTGATAACCATAATCCTGCCATGATACTCCAGCCACTCTCTACCAACCAAAGCATCTCTTTCTTTTAATATTACCCCCATCGGAAAATGTAATATGAACATTCTTCTGCCAAATTAAATTTCCTATAATTGTTGTTCATGGCATTTTTCTAACGCTAATATTAACAGAGAAATTTACATTTTATTTTTAACCCTGATTACGATTCATTCAGTATTATCAAGAAGCCGATTTATGAGGAAAGGTCTTAAAATAGGAGATAGTTTGATTAGGAGTAAGAGGTATTGGAGGCAAGGAGTCAGAGAGTTTGGAGAAGAGACAAAATAAATAAATTTGTATAAATATATACGGCTGATCGGGACGGGTTATCTACAGGTCACCTAAGGTTTTTTTTTTTTTTTTTTTTTTTCTGAGTCACAGCAAAAAAGATCTCATAAAACGAACAAAAGAAAAAGAAAACAAAAGGCTGATGTAATCACCTAAGGATTTTATTTAATGAGTCCGTCACTAAATAAATTCCTATTGCCGAGGCGGGAATCGAACTCATTATATCATCATACAATAAAAACAAATAAAAATATTTCGAATTGTTCTACAAACTGAATTAAGGATTTCAGTATTTCGTTATTTTTGTTGAAAAATGATATTCCAGGAGTGCCTCTTTCCCTTAGACCAATAACCTTTCATCCAAATACATTTGTGATGAAGTAGTTGTTCCTAAAGATGGCGCTTAGAAGCTTCCTTCGTTTAATGCCTAAACGTTTTACTTTCTTCTACCTTATTTAGAACTTCAGACATTATTTCTTTTCAGTTCAAGTTATTCTGCTGATTTCGCACTAAATGGACATTTGCAGCGCATCACATTCCACAGCTAAACATTTCAAATCCAGATTCGATGCTCATTATTATCATAGAGATGTTATTATCTTGATTTGCTAAGTCACCCATAAACAGCTAACAATAACAAATCGGGATAAAATGTATTTTTAGAATAGCTTCAATCAAACTGTAGCAGCCCCGGAATAGAAAATAACAATTTCAGATTGGTAAAAGTGATTGTATGATGAAATTTAACAGGCCCCCTTGGCGAAATCATTTTGTCCCATCGTGTTGCCTTCGAGATAGGAATGGCAACGAGAATGTGTTGATTGGAAAATGTGTTGATCATTAGGCTGGCTATCATCCTGTTTCATTTTCCAATTTAAAATGGAACGAGTGTAGGTCGATTGATTGGCGAGCTGAGCCTTTCTCGTTATTCTCTAAGGCTTGTTTGGGATATAACACGGACTGCCATAATTGGACTACAGCTGGCCTCACGCTTATCGTCTCAATTATATTTTAAAAACCTTGCTACAATTAGCTCATTCGAACTGTTAGCTTTTGGAAATGTTGTTGGATCAGAAACAAATATTGAAGAATGCTGGGGCTCCTTAAACTAAACACATTTGTCCGCCATCTCTTTTCCATTCAAGAAGTCTATCTAGCAGCAACTTACAATTTAAACTAAGCGCAAGGTGTTTAATAATGACCAATGAAATCTTTAGTTCTCCTTTTATAATCAAACTACGAAAACGAAACTTAACGATATTTAGTATGCATAACCTGAGATTTTTAGTAACATTTTAGCTCTAACAAAATTTGATCAGTTGGAGTGAGAGCTAATTCAAATCGGAATACAAAAGATAAAAGTACTTGAGTAAATATTGAACCTACAATTGTTAAGAGTGCGTTTAATGTACGGGCAATTATAACCGGTCAATGTATAACAAATGGTTAATATAAGACAACACTTAAAGAAATTTAAAACATATTCTATACATCGATTTTGATCGTAAAAATTCACAAATAAAGCACACAATATTATTGAAGAGGAGAAACTAATTTCAAGAAAGATTCCGTGGAAAGTGATTTTTTTTTCAATATAAAAAAAATGTCTGCAGCTTCTGATAGACTGAGAAGGGTGAATGAATGAGACATTACATTTTAATAGCATTTTATTGTTGACACAGACCAAAATTTTCTTCCTTAAGAAAAGAAATTAAATGTATAAAGTGTTATATCCTGTTTCCTTTTCCTCTTTCTTCCGTTTCAGCTCCTCCAGGATCATTTTCCCTGAAAGAAATAACTAATTATTATAGGTCAGGATACCATTTGGTCTCTTGAACCACATTAAAGCAACTAGAGCTGCTGTATTTTTATTTTATTGATATACGTTTCACAAATAAAATAGCTTTCATTCAAAATTATTTAATTACGATGAATCCGCTCATTGAAAACAAAATGTGATGAAGGAAATATTATTAAAAACGTTAAAAATAATGTTGACATTAATGGTTAAAGGATGGATGTTAAAGGGCTTTAGGTTAGCCTTTAGCCTTTAACTTATTAAAAGAAGAACGCCCACTCAATGTAGTCATTTTGAAATTATTTTAATTTACTTGAGGCAGAATATTTTGGATAAATATGTTGTCAAAATAATATCTTTTAGTATAAAAATATGTCAAAAATCATTACACCTGTCGACATTTGTTCATATTAGTTTGATAAAATTAAAATGATTCCAGAAGTAATTATTTTGTTTTTAAGAAATAAATTAAATTAAAGCGTTATTGGATTCGTTTTAACAACAATTCCAATTTCAGCTTTCTTTTTATTGTTTGTGAAGTAATTTGTTGTTTAATTCAATATCTTACATTTATTGTACATATTTACTTTCATTTGGAACTAATGACTCACTTTAAATGAGTCTCTTAATAATAATATGATTATTTTTATTGATGGAATGTTGATTCACAATAAAATATAGTTTATTAAGTTTCATATTACTAATATTTTATTTTCAAAAAAATATTTTTTTCCCTGTTTGTGGAGGAGGAGGGTGTTAGGGAGTATTTATAACAAATAATAATTATTGAATATATGAATGTTTAACAGCGATTTTAGAGTAAACTGTTATTCGTTTTTTTAATTTCCAGTTATTTTAATGCTGCTCACTTTTTGGAGCAGAATATTCTTACTACTTTTTTTCTAGGAGCTATTGAATTTGTTCTATTCAAAATATTTTACGATTTCTGGTCGAATGAGTTCAACTTTAAGTAATGATTACAGAAAATTTAGGAATCAAAAAAGGAATAAACAATATTGGGAGTTAAGCGTGGTTTACAAGTTGTGAGATAGGTTATGAATCCATTTCTGACGGAACCGACCCTAAAAAGGAGGCATGGGAAATAAGGTAATGGTTAATTAATTACACTTTCTGATGATTAGTTAACATAAAACCACATACTAATTATGGTTTATTTTCTTCATATGTCGTTTAATTAAAAAATATCTATATACTGATTAAGAATTTTAATGAAAAATAGCAATATTTACTCTTTGTTCAAGATTGAAATTTGATATCATACATGGATGATTGTTAACAAACAAGTTTGAGAGGTTACTAGATGTGGAATGAGTTATGCTGAAGGAGGTTAAAAAAATAGCATTAAACATAAAGGGAATAGGTAAGAAACTATAGGAAACTGTGTTTATTTCGAATGAGTTAAAAGCTAATGGTTGGTTGGTTTAACTCGCTTCGAACGGTTGGCTGTGGGTTGTTCCTGAGAAAAAGGAGAAAATTTATTTGACATTTTGACTGTTTTACATTTTGAAACATCATGAAATCAGTATTTTGTCGGATGAATAAATAAATAATGAAATCATGCCCATTTGCAGATATCATTTATTCCAAGATTTTTATTTGCTTCAAACGTTTCTGAATAAGATGTTAGCTGCTTAAGTATTTTTAATTACAATTCAGTGTTTGACTTTCAGTTTAAATACTGTGAATTTTATTTATTTATTCCTGAGTTTAATATTTCAAAAGTTCTTCAATAAATTACGGGGAAAATGCTCAATGCTCACGTTGGATTATTATCGAAAGAAACACACGTATTATGAAATGATATAGTTTTACGAAAACATTGTTAAATAATATCAATCTAATGCTTTGAGCAACCATATAAGTTCAAATCGAGGTGTAGCAAAAATTGATGGTGAGTAAAATTGGGAATTGGTGTGGGCTTGATGTTTTTGAGGTTGGCCATAGCAAACAACTAATATGCAGATGATGGGGCAATTGATGAATAATATTGATGATTGGTACCTGTGTGATTTGATGAAATGTCCCTGATTAGGTTATCATCTGCCGTCTGTAGAGAGTACTGCTATAGCAGGGCCGGCTATAGTACTGCTCTGCAATGCTATAGCATAATAGGCAGGCTGGGGTTTTTCTAAGCCTCTCGTATCGACCCCTCGCTCTGTTTGTTTCTCATCCCCTCTCCTCGGCTCCACCAACCCCCGTATCTACTCTACATCGGCGAGACAACGATATGCAATCGCTCAAATACAGGGGGGAGGGGTGTGGAAAGTAGAGACAAGAAGGACGGATAAAGCTACGAAGAAAATGTCTCTATTTTACTACTATCTTGTTTCCCCCTTAGGAGGACAACAGAGGGAGAAAGAGAGAGAGAAAAAATAGTATGGAATAAATAGTATCTCTTAAAAATACAGAGGTCCTAGAAGAAAGACCATAATGGAGAAAATGAAAAAAAATAAGGAACAGAGAGAATATGAAGTAATCAAAAGAGAACGAAAATATTAAATAAGAAAGTAAAGAGGGGTTATGAGAGATGAAAATACTGAATCATATATATTGGGAAATAATTGGAAAGCGAAATACAGACTTAGATAAAAAAGGAAAAAAAATTGCTAATTGGGGGTTGAAGATAGTAGATAAATAAATATCTTGAGGGTTGTAAGCTAGGAATAGGAAGAAAGTTGTTGATTTTTTATATTTCATGTTGACACAGAACAGACGGCTAGAAATTTAATTATTTTTAAGAGAAAAAAACCAAAGTTAGTTAATTTTTTTTTTAGATTAATGTTTATTATTACATTTTAGCAATAAGTAAATATATTTCTTGTACTCTGATGTACCGGATTACTTACAAACTTAAAATGTGGTTGTCATTTATCTTTATGCTGGTTTAGATAGGCTATTGTTTAGTTATATTGCCTTACTTCCATATTGTGCCAGGAAAACCATACAACAAAACAATAGCCAATCTAAAACCAAATAAAGATACATGACAACCACATTTTAAGTTTATAATTAATTTTGTTCATATATGAACGCCCGTACGTGTGCAACATACACATAGCTCACACAGCTGTTGTACTTATAAGCCATATAACCATCAAATGATTTTTTTTAAAAGTATTATTGTTGTAAGAATGAATTCTATAATAGGTAGGAGGTGTTTAAGGATTTGTGGTAAGTTAATCAAGATGGACAAGTATACAGCTTAGAGTCTTATAAATTAAACCAACCAACTTTGTTTAGGAAAATATTATTTTTCGAAACCAAACATTCCAATGGCTCCTTTATCTGCAAAGTAAACATATTTATTTTAATCATTCATTGTGGATACTAGCTGTTATTAAGAAACATCATTCTGCCTCAAACCGATTTCTTTATAAGTAACCTAATACATTTTACGAATATCTTTTAGGGGTAAATATAATATATCGAAATATAGAATTTATAATACACATTTTTTTCTAATAAAGCAAGGCTTAATGCTTTATCGGTTTATTTTTTTACAACGTGAGTCAAGTTGACAAATGCTGGCAAAAAGTCGGAACCAGACTGCCAACCCTTATGACCTCAGATAAAATTTAAATCAACAATTGTCCTAGGAACAGAAATTATATAATCCTTTCAAGAAGCTGTGGAAGGCTTTCTTTATTAGAATTTCCTTTTGACAAAATTTACATCAATACTATACCAAAAAATAAATGGAAAAAAAAACAATAAGAATATGAATGTTTAAAAATATCCTTCAAAAGTTTTGATTTCCTTTGGTCGACGTTGAAGTGCATAATACGAATCAGAGTCCACAATTATGATTAATTCAACACTTTAAAAAATTATAATTAGTTATAAAATTAATTAGTTAGTTCGTTTAAGCTAAAACATAAGATTACCAGTATACGGCATTGAATGGCCAGTTATCCATATTAAAAAACTATTTCGTTCATTATGACTAGTGTTCGGTCTTGAACGGGTCTCACTACTACTGCTGTTATTTTCAAATGAAGCTTCTCTATCACTGAATGCTTACTGCTAAGCTTACATTTTTAATTTGGGAAATATTCGAATCTTATTAAAGAGGAAAAATGAGGATATAATATTACTTGTGTTATTCTCAGCCTGTCCGACATGAATTTACTTCGCTTCTTGAATGTTTTGCATTACTTACATCATTCAAAAACAGGTCAAATATGCTTACAGGCATTAATAAACTGCCTAATGGAGAATAAAGTGAACGCAATAAATCTGCTCTTGCACAATATTGTTTTTTTGTTGATGGCAAAAATTAAATTAATAAAAATAAATAAATAACTTTCATTTATTTTATAAAGGCATATAAATAATCTATAACCAGTGTTTCATATTTAGCCATTATATTAAAATATGAATATAGTCCAACTGGCATTAGTTGAATAAATATTGTTTTATTTATTTATGTATTTGGTTTTTTTATTATAAGGGAATGAGTAAAACATATAAATTGATTATCCTCTACATGCAGCAAGCAAGATATTTCTTTAAATGGGAAACCTAAGTGCATTCGAAATAAACATTTTCGTGCAAGAGTCCAGCATTCCCATTGACACCTAGTGGCAAAAGTAGAGTCAAACCTAACGTAAACCACTGCATTTGCCGTATTTCCCAATCTCTATATTTGAATGTTCAACTAATGATAGAAATGGAACTAGAAAGACAGGAGTTTTGAAAGCCATTGTGGATAAGTGAAGGTTATAATGGCTTTTGAAAAAACAGGTATTGATTTTATCTTGTCGATGACATACTTGCTGTATAATAGTCGATCGATACGTTGCTCACTAACTCCAATATTAAATAACGTAGTTGTTTCTTTCAGCAATCTGTAAGATATTCACTTAAAGCTGTTATCAGATACCATGTTTAGTCTGGTATGAGTTACCTCTTGTTGACAGAATAGCATTAGGCAAGATGTCGGA
Organism: Riptortus pedestris; assembly: GCA_019009955.1. Lineage (NCBI taxonomy): Eukaryota > Metazoa > Arthropoda > Insecta > Hemiptera > Alydidae > Riptortus > Riptortus pedestris. The sequence goes on from CM032228.1 coordinate 259,077,929, forward strand.
ATGGCGGCTGCTTCACATGAATGGGACAACTCCTTCTCACAGCTTTGCCTTATTTCAAAGTCTGCCAAATAAGCTTTTAAGCATTAATAAAAGACTAATCGAATGCAGAAGCGTGAAGTGAGCTTGTAAGATGAGAATGTAAGCGCTGGCTTATAAACAACCAAATTACCACTTAGCGTATGATCAATATGACCAAATTTATCCCTCAAGCGTCAAGGGAAAATAACCCTTTAACCCTCATGAATAAGCAAAAATTACCCATAATTCAGCCTCGCCCCAACCTATAATCAGATACTGACTGGAAAGCGTTTTCCCCGAGCAATCACCAACGAATAAACTAATCGAGGTAGACATCTCCTATAGAAAATATTATTCTGGCCTCTCGTTAATTCTCGGGAAAAATACCCACGGGCTCTACAAATTTTCTTCTGCATTTACAAAATTAATTTGAATATTTAGATGTAAAAATGCTGAATAACATAACTGCGTGTTACAATGAAATCTTAAACGTTTTGAGAGAGCAGTAAAATAAATCTGGAACTCATACTCAAGTAGGAGTTGAAAGGGAGGAATGAAAGCAAAATCGTTAGCCATTTCTAGAAGTCTTAACATTTTTCATATGACGTTAAGACTGAACATAAGGCTCCATGTGAATAATAGATAAGGTTAAGACTGGACATAAGGCTCCATGTGAATAATAGATAAGGTTAAGACTGGACATAAGGCTCCATGTGAATAATAGGCAACGTTAAGACTGGACATAAGGCTCCATGTGAATAATAGATAAGGTTAAGACTGGACATAAGGCTCCATGTGAATAATAGATAAGGTTAAGACTGGACATAAGGCTCCATGTGAATAATAGATAAGGTTAAGACTGGACATAAGGCTCCATGTGAATAATAGATAAGGTTAAGACTGGACATAAGGCTCCATGTGAATAATAGATAAGGTTAAGACTGGACATAAGGCTCCATGTGAATAATAGATAAGGTTAAGACTGGACATAAGGCTCCATGTGAATAATAGATAAGGTTAAGACTGGACATAAGGCTCCATGTGAATAATAGATAAGGTTAAGACTGGACATAAGGCTCCATGTGAATAATAGATAAGGTTAAGACTGGACATAAGGCTCCATGTGAATAATAGGCAACGTTAAGACTGGACATAAGGCTAATTTTTAATTCAAATTGAAATTATGATGCGTTGGAGAGGTTGTAATTAGTTAATGCAATATATTATGAAACAACATTAGTCATTTAACATAAAGCACATTTATTTTGATTAAGTGTTAATTGGTCACAATATAAATTCCTATTTGGGCGGATCGAACTGACGACTCTAGCTTTACTAGCGACTGTTAACGTTTCAACTGACATCTCTACTAGCCTCAGCCTTATATTTATATTTGAAGTGTTTGATTATTATTTATTTATTAACGTCCACTTTTTGCAACTTAGGCTAATCGGGACGGGTTATCTACAGGTTACCACCCTTTTCTAGCTAGGCTGGGATTTAGAATGTTATTTAATGAATTTCGTCACTAAATAATTTCCTTTGCCCAGGCAAGAATCGAACTCGCCACTCTAGGTTTACCATGTGAGATTAAGGTCAACGCTTTAACTCGCATGGCTAACCTGAAGTGATTGATAAACCTTAAAATTAAATTTAGTAGTGTTATTATTCACTTCAATTAAATGAAGTTAGGGTTGATTGTACAGTAGTATGGCTAATCTGGTTATCTACATGTTTTATTTGCTACCATATATGAAGTTATAAAAGTATAATAATTTTGTATTTTTAGTGGTACTCGTATATCATTGGTCTTATGAACTAAATTGCACAATAATTCCTTCATATTTTCGGAAGTCGACTATTTTTGATCAACCTCTATCGATAAAAACATTGCATGTAAAGGAGAATGTGGTTGTATGTGTATTCAATCAAACTGGTTATTGATTGTCCTAAATTATTGGTTGTGTTGTTAGAGGCAGGCATTGTGCTTTGTGGTCGGGGAAAGTTGCTTAATCTAACACATTTACCCAGAGCAATGGGAGCGTTTCATTCACTAGACCAATCATCGTATTACCTGTCATCATGGCCGCTCTTCCTTTACAATACAGTTACATTTCCTCTTTCTTTCTATTATTATTGTTTATTACTGTAAACTAGTTATGTTTGTAGCTTTCTCCTTTTAGAAGATCTTCCGTTCCACACACATTATACATGTTTGTGCAGATATTTGTATGATAAGGTTCTAGCAAACGAATTAGCAGTGCTCGCTATTCTGGACATATAAACGTTGCTTGTGTCACTGTTCGAGATGGGATAAAGCAATGAAACCATAAATAGGTCAATTTGTATGCGTTGGAACATAGTTGGGACCAAGTTGATGCCAAGTAGCGTGCTACTATTGTCGATATAGAGATTGTGCTGTAACTGGAATTTTAACTGAGTTGATTTAATTGTTCCGTGTTGATGCTACTCTAGCTGTTTGATTTCTACTTAAACCTATTATATCCTTGAACACTTTACCGTCAGCATAAGCATCAAGGTCTGCTTACTTGGTACTCCAAATGGGATAAATGGAGAACACAATCCAAGCTAAAGTTATGAACAGTTCATTGTAAGACGTGACGAATCTGCTTCGTGCACTCAGTCCCTTGGTGACGGAGGTTTTTTTGTTTACTCTCCAACATAAAGGGCCTTTTGTTGACCTGTCTTAACGGCTCTTTGAAAAGGAAAAAGTCTACCTACAAAAAAACCATAAGGAACATCTCTTTTATAAAATTAAAACATTTAAATCCATGTTTACTGGGCAAAAAGTGCTCTATTTCATATAATTAGGGGAAATGATCACTCATATTCTGTTATGGCTGAGAATAAGCCCCTTTCAGGTACCAACTACTCAATGACGTATCACCTTTGCATTCCTACCTATACTTCCTACAAGCACATAACTCAATCGTAAAAACAAACTATACGCACTTGAATATTATTAGTAATGGATTAGAACAAATCCTAGCTTCCTGGGTAGGTTGTGGATTAGAACAAATCCTAGCTTCTAGGTTAGGTTGTGGATTAGAACAAATCCTAGCTTCTTGGTTAGGTTGTGGATTAGAACAAATCCTAGCTTCTTGGTTAGGTTGTGGATTAGAACAAATCCTAGCTTCTTGGTTAGGTTGTGGATTAGAACAAATCCTAGCTTCTAGGTTAGGTTGTCGATTGGAACAAATCCTAGCTTCTAGGTTAGGTTGTCGATTAGAACAAATCCTAGCTTCTAGGTTAGGTTGTCGATTGGAACAAATCCTAGCTTCTAGGTTAGGTTGTCGATTAGAACAAATCCTAGCTTCTAGGTTAGGTTGTCGATTGGAACAAATCCTAGCTTCTAGGTTAGGTTGTCGATTGGAACAAATCCTAGCTTCTAGGTTAGGTTGTCGATTGGAACAAATCCTAGCTTCTAGGTTAGGTTGTCGATTGGAACAAATCCTAGCTTCTAGGTTAGGTTGTCGATTGGAACAAATCCTAGCTTCCTGGGTAGGTTGTGGATTAGAACAAATCCTAGCTTCCTGGGTAGGTTGTGGATTAGAACAAATCCTAGCTTCTAGGTTAGGTTGTGGATTAGAACAAATCCTAGCTTCTAGGTTAGGTTGTGGATTAGAACAAATCCTAGCTTCTAGGTTAGGTTGTGGATTAGAACAAATCCTAGCTTCTAGGTTAGGTTGTGGATTAGAACAAATCCTAGCTTCTAGGTTAGGTTGTGGATTAGAACAAATCCTAGCTTCTTGGTTAGGTTGTGGATTAGAACAAATCCTAGCTTCTAGGTTAGGTTGTGGATTAGAACAAATCCTAGCTTCTAGGTTAGGTTGTGGATTAGAACAAATCCTAGCTTCTAGGTTAGGTTGTGGATTAGAACAAATCCTAGCTTCTAGGTTAGGTTGTGGATTAGAACAAATCCTAGCTTCTAGGTTAGGTTGTCGATTAGAACAAATCCTAGCTTCTAGGTTAGGTTGTCGATTAGAACAAATCCTAGCTTCTAGGTTAGGTTGTGGATTAGAACAAATCCTAGCTTCTTGGTTAGGTTGTGGACTAGAACAAATCCTAGCTTCTTGGTTAGGTTGTGGATTAGAACAAATCCTAGCTTCTTGGTTAGGTTGTGGATTAGAACAAATCCTAGCTTCTTGGTTAGGTTGTGGATTAGAACAAATCCTAGCTTCTAGGTTAGGTTGTCGATTAGAACAAATCCTAGCTTCTAGGTTAGGTTGTGGATTAGAACAAATCCTAGCTTCCTGGGTAGGTTGTGGATTAGAACAAATCCTAGCTTCCTGGGTAGGTTGTGGATTAGAACAAATCCTAGCTTCCTGGGTAGGTTGTGGATTAGAACAAATCCTAGCTTCTAGGTTAGGTTGTGGATTAGAACAAATCCTAGCTTCTTGGTTAGGTTGTGGACTAGAACAAATCCTAGCTTCTTGGGTAGGTTGTCGATTAGAACAAATCCTAGCTTCTAGGTTAGGTTGTGGATTAGAACAAATCCTAACTTCCTGGGTAGGTTGTGGATTAGAACAAATCCTAGCTTCCTGGGTAGGTTGTGGATTAGAACAAATCCTAGGTTGTTGGTTAGGTTGTCGATTATAATAATTCCTCTAGGTTGTTGGTGTGTTGGTAGGTTGAATGGGCCAGCCATGTTATTGATAGGGGAGAGGCTCAGGTGTGAACAGAGGCGCGATCAAAAATAAAGGAGTCCCACGGCTAATTATGACCTGTGAGAACACTGACAGAGAGAGACAGCCATATTCTCAGAGTGAGAGGGGGACCATTGTAAGGGCCACTCATTGTGCTCCTGCATTCACAACCCCATCCAGGTCTTATCTCGGCTAGTCTACTTATAATTAGCCTCTCTCTCACTCTCTCTCTCTCTCTCTCTCTCTCTCTCTCTCTCTCTCTCTCTCTCTCTCTCTCTCTCTCGGGCTCTTTCTCTGTCTCGCTCTCCCACTCGAAACACACTCTCCCTTCTAGTCTTTCCCTCTTAGGTGTAAATGAAGAAAGCAATATTTGAGGCAGGCTTCCGCTCGTTCCCTATTCTCGACAACTACAGCTCAAACAATAATCTTGACATTCATCTTGATGGAATTAAACACTTCACTCTAATGGGATCATCACCCTCCCCCTCCCCCAATCCCACCGCGATCATATCGTCATTCCAGACAGCAAACAAGAATACCTAATGACGAAACCTATTATTGTCGATCAATAAATTAAACTAAATATTTTAGTATTTAGAAGAAACATGAAACGGTTGGTAAGAATGACGGTTGCGTTATACGCACGTATTTGGCAGGTAGTGAATGACAGGATAGATGGTATCAAGCTACTGTATATTCTCTATTTTTCTTTTAGGAAGAACCAGGTACCAGAGGCCATAAGTAAAATATAAGTTTGAGATGAGAACTGGCTTGGGGAGGAATTTAATAGGGATTACTGATGGCTGACATTAATATTCCAATTAAGGAAAAGGAACAATAATAATTGTATGATATTATTTCCTTAAAATAATGAGTTGTTTAATTTGTTGGATAATAACGAAGACAAATCCTATTTTTACTCAGGTCTAAGCCCCCCCCCTCGCTATTTCCTCCTAGCCAATTTTCAGTTATTAACAAACTTCATTTTTATTAACAAATGGCTATAAAAAGTATTATTTATATAACTACCCACACATTATTATGTTTTATTAACGACCACTCTTTGCTAATATGTCTAGTAGAGAGGGGTTTCTAGAGGTTAGTATCCTTTTTTATCTAGGGTGAGGCTAAGGATTTTATTTAATTAGTTCGCCACTAAATACATTCCTATATGGTCCAGAAAGGGAATGGAAGTCGCCACTCTAGGTTTATCGTGTCAGATTTAGGCTTTAACCTGAGGCTCTTTCATCAGAACAAATCAAGGCAAGTAGGATCGATGGATGCTGGAAGACAACGTTCATAGGTAGCGTTGACGTTGGGAGCACTACAGCTCACGCACATGGAAGACAACGTTCAAAGGTAGCGTTGACGTTGGGAGCACTACAGCTCACGCACATGGAAGACAACGTTCAAAGGTAGCGTTGACGTTGGGAGCACTACAGCTCACGCACATGGAAGACAACGTTCAAAGGTAGCGTTGACGTTGGGAGCACTACAGCTCACGCACATGGAAGACAACGTTCAAAGGTAGCGTTGACGTTGGGAGCACTACAGCTCACGCACATGGAAGACAACGTTCAAAGGTAGCGTTGACGTTGGGAGCACTACAGCTCACGCACATGGAAGACAACGTTCAAAGGTAGCGTTGACGTTGGGAGCACTACAGCTCACGCACATGGAAGACAACGTTCAAAGGTAGCGTTGACGTTGGGAGCACTACAGCTCACGCACATGGAAGACAACGTTCAAAGGTAGCGTTGACGTTGGGAGCACTACAGCTCACGCACATGGAAGACAACGTTCAAAGGTAGCGTTGACGTTGGGAGCACTACAGCTCACGCACATGGAAGACAACGTTCAAAGGTAGCGTTGACGTTGGGAGCACTACAGCTCACGCACATGGAAGACAACGTTCAAAGGTAGCGTTGACGTTGGGAGCACTACAGCTCACGCACATGGAAGACAACGTTCAAAGGTAGCGTTGACGTTGGGAGCACTACAGCTCACGCACATGGAAGACAACGTTCAAAGGTAGCGTTGACGTTGGGAGCACTACAGCTCACGCACATGGAAGACAACGTTCAAAGGTAGCGTTGACGTTGGGAGCACTACAGCTCACGCACATGGAAGACAACGTTCAAAGGTAGCGTTGACGTTGGAAGCACTACAGCTCACGCACAAATTGCAATGGATGCTCATTATTTATTATAACTAACAACCATTTTTCGGCACTGAGCTTAATTGAGTTATCTATACTCGGTTATCACACTGTTCATGCCCGGAATAAGGTTTTCAATTAGGAAATAATGTAAACTTATACAAGTACTGAATAACCCGGCAAACGTTGTTTTGCCTTGCAAATTATTTCTAGTTTCTAGATAAATTCTAGTGCAGACAAAAAGTAACTTTCTTATTATAAGTGTGTAAGTATGTGGTATATGCGTGAAATAGGCATGGAGCGCTATCAACGATAAGGGAATATAAAAATAACAAACGCCAAACAATATTATTTTTAAGTTATTATAGTTTATTTCTTAAAATTACATATCACATATTAATTACGACAGTAACACTAACAAACAACATCAATCTTTTAATGCTATAGCGTGAACAATATTTTTTGTTAGCCCATCTTTAGCGAGCACAAACAAACTGGATGGTTTACCCACTCGAGAGCATGCTACGTACAATTGCCCGTGTGAAAAACATGGTGTACTCAAATCTAAGCCACAAATAGACATCGTTTGGCCTTGGGATTTGTTGATTGTCATTGCAAATGCCAATCTAATCGGAAACTGAATTCGTTTGAATTGAATTGGCACATCTGTAGGTATGATAGGAATCCGTGGTATTAATATATTTTCACCTTTGAACTTGCCATTTAAAATGCTGGCTTCGATAACGTTTTTCATCAATTTTCGAATGACTAATCGCGTACCGTTGCACAGCCGTGGCGGGTTTAAATTACGAAGCAAGATAATTGGAGATCCAACCTTCAATTGTAAATTATGCGGTGGCATGCCTGGCAAATCCAGTGAGTTCAAAAATTCTGGGGAAATTTTAATCGAAGTACAGTTAAAAACACTATAATTGATCAGTTATCGAGCGGGATGATAATGATTAAATTACTAAAATGGCTATAACAAAATAGGGGTTGGTGATAAAAAAGTAAAAATTTAGGGTTGTATGTATTTTTTAATGCCACATTATAAAAAAAATAAAAACAAAACATTTCGTCCAAAAATAGGGTGAACAACCCTTATTAATTCTACATATCTGCATCCACTATTAGCGCACCAGTACAGTACAACTACTACTAGCATATCTGCAGCCACTATTAGCGCACCAGTACAGTACAACTACTACTAGCATATCTGCAGCCACTATTAGCGCACCAGTACAGTACAACTACTACTAGCATATCTGCAGCCACTATTAGCGCACCAGTACAGTACAACTACTACTAGCATATCTGCAGCCACTATTAGCGCACCAGTACAGTACAACTACTACTAGCATATCTGCAGCCACTATTAGCGCACCAGTACAGTACAACTACTACTAGCATATCTGCAGCCACTATTAGCGCACCAGTACAGTACAACTACTACTAGCATATCTGCAGCCACTATTAGCGCACCAGTACAGTACAACTACTACTAGCATATCTGCAGCCACTATTAGCGCACCAGTACAGTACAACTACTACTAGCATATCTGCAGCCACTATTAGCGCACCAGTACAGTACAACTACTACTAGCATATCTGCAGCCACTATTAGCGCACCAGTACAGTACAACTACTACTAGCATATCTGCAGCCACTATTAGCGCACCAGTACAGTACAACTACTACTAGCATATCTGCAGCCACTATTAGCGCACCAGTACAGTACAACTACTACTAGCATATCTGCAGCCACTATTAGCGCACCAGTACAGTACAACTACTACTAGCATATCTGCAGCCACTATTAGCGCACCAGTACAGTACAACTACTACTAGCATATCTGCAGCCACTATTAGCGCACCAGTACAGTACAACTACTACTAGCATATCTGCAGCCACTATTGGCGCACCAGTACAGTACAACTACTACTAGCATATCTGCAGCCACTATTGGCGCACCAGTACAATACAACTACTACTAGCATATCTGCAGCCACTATTAGCGCACCAGTACAGTACAACTACTACTAGCATATCTGCAGCCACTATTAGCGCACCAGTACAGTACAACTACTACTAGCATATCTGCAGCCACTATTAGCGCACCAGTACAGTACAACTACTACTAGCATATCTGCAGCCACTATTAGCGCACCAGTACAGTACAACTACTACTAGCATATCTGCAGCCACTATTAGCGCACCAGTACAGTACAACTACTACTAGCATATCTGCAGCCACTATTAGCGCACCAGTACAGTACAACTACTACTAGCATATCTGCAGCCACTATTAGCGCACCAGTACAGTACAACTACTACTAGCATATCTGCAGCCACATTAGCGCACCAGTACAGTGCAACTACTACTAGCATATCTGCAGCCACTATTAGCGCACCAGTACAGTACAACTACTACTAGCATTTGTAACTAATATATATCATTTGCCAAAGTGAAATACCGAATTATGCTGCTTCTGCCGGCGCCAACATTTTATTTTTACCAAGGACATTTTTTGTTTGATATAAAGCTTATATTTTATTGATAATATTTTAATTTGTTAATGATTCTTGCTTGAAGTGCTATTGAAAAAAAAAGCGAAAAGCCTTTCTCGGTTGCCAGGGAATGGGTGAGCGGTTAATCAGTGCCGGCAGTACTAAGAGTGTGAAAGGGAGTCATTTCAGCGGGGCTGCTAATCGTTAGCGGGGATTAGTACCCTCTCCACTCAAAAGCCCGGGAAAAGAAAGGAAACTGGCGGGAAATGAAGCCATTTTGGTGGGAGAAGAGGGCTGCAGATGAGAACATTCCTCGGCTCGCTCCGTTCTGGATTAAGTTGTCCCGCGGAGCAATTTCAACTGTTAGGGCCCCCCTCGGCCGGAGAAAAGTACTAAATTAGTACCCCCCTCCCTTCCAACACCTTATTAAATTTATTCGTTATCCCCCCCCCCCCCCCTCAAAGGCTTGATTAAACATTTTCCACTCCTCCAAATTCAGTAGGTTTCCTCTACTGGGAGCATTTACTCTCATTGAGAGGCGAGTAACTAACGAGAAACCGCAAATTGGTAACCATAAAAAGGGAAGAAAAGAGAGAGAGTGGAAGAACAAAATAAATTGTCACGCAAGACTAGCCCGAGGCCATCATTAAACATGAGAGATGTTGGACAATTTACCAACTCAACCCTTAGCAATTATTTATAAAATGTCTTCTTTAGCAATTAAAATGAAAAGTGGGATAAATATTTTAATAACCGCAAATAAGCATCTATTTAACTTCTTTAACTCTTTTGTCTCGTGACTAATGCACACAAAACAAAAGTAATTTATATATATATATATATATATATATATATATATATATATATATATATATAAATTACTTTTCGATATATATAAATTAAATTTCGCGAAATTTCACGATAACTTTTCGTTTCACATGTCATAGACACCATAACTGCATTTTGTTTCTTTCGTGTTTGTTTGTTTGTTACCTTTTCACGCATAAACGGCTGACCCGAATTTTATGAAACTTGGTATGTATATTACTACTAACCCAACTTAGGCTTTAGGCTATGTTAATATTCTCTGAGACGAACAGGAGTGGGGGTTATAAGGGAGGCCTGAAATTAAAAATAGCGACATTTCGTTTCCTATTGCTTTTTCGACAAATGTGTACATAACAAAAGTTGTTTATTTTGTTATTTGGAGTAACTTGTGTTAATACACTTTTGTCATATATCTAAGTATAAATGAGTTATACGCTAAACATTATTTCGGAAGTCAACAATTTTATTTGGCACAAAAGACTCTACCGAACTAAAAAAAACTCGGTATGTGAACTACCACAAACTCCTCCATGATAATAAGCTGTATCAGCATTTCTATGGACTATCAGGAGTGGGGGTTATAAGGGACGGCTGAAATTAAAAATAGTTATATTTCGTTTCCTATTGGTTTTTTGGCAGGCATGGACATTACTAAAGTTGTTTATTCTGTTATTTAGAGTAACATTTGTTATATTCACTTTCGTTTTATAACAACGTATAAACGTGATATACACTAAAAACTACAAACGGGAGTGGGGGTTATAAGGGAGGCCTGAAATAAATCACGATATTACATTTTCTATTTGTTTTTTGGCAATCGTGCACATAACAAAAGTTGTTTACTTTTTTATTTAGAGTAACTTTTGTTTATATATATATATATATATATATATATATATATATATATTGTAAAATAAGGTATGAAACAAGTAATTTGCGTAGAAATGTTGACATTCTCATGGCATCCCCTCCATATTTGTTGTTATTTTGATATATATAATGTTTCTGGTTGGCGGACATGTGAGGGAAGATTCGAAAAATTCCCGTTTTATGATCTTTAAAAGTAGTTTGCTTATAGTTGTGTTAGTGTTTTTCGGGTGGGGGGGGGGTAACATTTATTTCTGAAGTATTTTAAGCCGTGCATTATGGCGCCAATAGCCAATATTGGCGGGAATATCACAAGACTGATGTCTGATTGCATCTCGAGTCACTGCTTATTATGAATTGCCTATAAAAAGTTTGTTGCTATTCCATATCCAGCAAAGTAAATCTTCCTGAAATCAATTTGACAATTACAAATTTTAAATCATGAAAAATGTTTCTGAAATGATTTTTATGAATATAAATTTTTTAATATTTTGTTTCAGATTCGCAACAACAGAAACTCCAGGAGGCAGTGACGGGATGGCAGGCCGAACTAGAAAGAAGAGGTATCAAATATTTTTCTATATCTATTAATAATTGTATACAATTTAACCAATAAATATATTTTTCTTAATAAAATTATAAATTAATTTATTCTAAGTAGTGAGTTTTAGTATTTATCATATACTGTGTATTAATTCATTATTTACTGTATTAAATGAGGGACTTGGGGTTGACAATGACTCATGGTCTTATTGGCTTGTTGATGATGCCATTTCCGGAAATCGGCTTCAAATATCCATCGATACTACATAGAAGATGATGGATGGCCCCTTCAATAATATGTTCTTGTTGTTTTAGAGGCTGCCATCATTTTGTTGAGATGTGGTTAACATCAAAAGTTGTAAAATCCCCCTTATCCGAGTCATCAGATTAATAACTGTTCCACTGTAAATGTTCTTGCAAATCTAATCTCCTACCATTTTTGTTGAGTACTTTTTTCACTAAACACAAATATTAACTGTGCAATTTGTTATTTTTAGCTACGATCCCATTGTTAGCGTCAAGTCGTATAAAAATGAGGGGGAAATGTGTCGAATAGAGCTGATGCTGTTTCTAAGATTTGTTTTATGTCAACTAGTTGTCAAAGGAATGCACTAATGCCGAAGGGCACAACCGAACCCCAGTAGCAAGGGACTTAACATTTCGATGTCCCTCGTCACCAAAGGCCCCTTAACACACATCCTACACATATGCTCAACTACAAGATAGTAACTCCTTTCAAGAATTGTTCTCTGAGCAAGAGTATTTCTTATGGCGAGGGAGGGGCAAAGAGATTGGGTGCAAGTTGTTAATTTCATTGTTTCCAAGAGAGATACAGAAAACGTGTAGTCCCGTTAACAATGATAAATGGACCAGTGTCGACTCCCTAGACAGCTGATATTTTCTGCAACAGAACGGATAAAAGAAGCGATATAAATTTGATGAAAAGTGTTATTTTGCATTTATTAAATTGATTAAAAACCAAATACGTTATTCACAATTTCGATTTATGTTTTTTTAGTAGATTTCCCTTAAGGGAAATCAGCTATTGTGGTTGTACTCATGACGGAATTTTTTCTTCAAATGTCCATCGATCCTACTTAGTAGATGACGAAAATGAGGTCCGTTCAAAACTGTATATATATATATATATATATATATATATATATATATATATATATATATATATATATATATTTGTCTGTTACCGCTCTAGCGGTCGCAATTTTTGTTTGATCGTTACGAAACTCGAAATTTAGTCGTTTTATGTAAAAAGAAAGATCAAGTTCGTTAACGGCTGAAATCGGACCAGTGGGAGGGGGGTTTAGAGGAGAGGATTTTCGAAAATTCGAAATATCTCCGTTACTATACGTCGGATTGAAAAATTGTATAGAATTAATCTTATTGCAAATTACATTTACTATAAATATTGTTCTATACATATTTTCCGTATAATGAGTATTAACCGAGATATTTGTATTTTTTGTAATGAGTTCCGCTTTCAGTAAACCCCCACTCCTACTAGGGACATATTAATAATAAGCTGATATCTCATGAACCACCTCATTATTAGGTTAAATACAAAATATTGTTTTCAACAAAGCTTTATTTTACGAGATACAAACAAATACGTTCTGTTGACCCGGCCCCCCCCCCTTTTTTCTAGGACTACAAAAACCTGAGTGATTGAGGTAGAAATTATTTTGATTCATTTCAAATTACTCCACTAACTATAGTAAATAGTTTCCAATAAAATTAATATTTTATATTCAGATATATTTCATTAATTGTTTGTTTTTCCGGTCTATCTATCGATACTGCACTACAAGGTTGGCTAACCTGTTTGTTTACAATCCAGCCGTATTACGTTGTAGGGACTATTAACTTATATTGTAAATTCACTGAAAGATTTCTCATTGCCGTTTGTAATTATTCACTAATATTCACGGAAGTGTTACCTGTATGTATATTTATCTATTGTAAACCTTCGCTGGCTAACCTGCTTGTTCCTTAATCATGTGAAAATCTCATAACCGTCTGAATCGTATTTTGCACCCACCTTTCTGTTTTCTTCCCGGATTCCTAAATTTGGAATGGTTGTGATTAAAATTATTCTGGTTTATTATTAATAACAGTACTAGATATAATAAATAGTTATGAATAAAATTTATAACTTATATTCAAATATATTTCCGTAATTGCTTTTATTTCCGGTAAAAGCTGGCTAACCTGATTGTTTACAACTCAGACTGTTTGCTGTCAGGAAGGTTCTTACTATTAGACTTACCCTTTATTTGTTTACTTAATATTCACAGCAGTATTAAGTCTTACAAATAATAGATATTCTGTGGTACTATTTAGTGTTGGTGTAATAAGTGTTCAGAGTACTGCTATCATTAAAGGTAAGTCGATCTTTTGTGTTCTTGTTTTTTTGAGATTGAATTGTTTTTAATTTAATCTCGGAGCCTAACGGACGAGAGTTACTTTCCCGCCAAAAGCTAGTTTGGCCGTTTCCTTGACTGGCTTGGCTCTCGTGAAATTTCTCTATTGTAAAACTTCACGTGGGAAATCTGCTTAGTTTACGCAGCCCCTGCGTGACGGACTTTTCTGTGTGGAGTCTTAATATTATTTTTAATTGTATACATATCTTTCCTAAATCACTTCATGGGCATGTTTTGTTTTCTTTATCAATTCTTAAGAGGTACCAAAATCGAACAAATAGAAACTTGTTGAGTTCAATAGTACATAGGGGGGGGGGGGGGCTATGTTCAATGATCTTTTAAAAGGCTAGTCCCATTATTATGATAAAGTAGTTCAGCACATAGGGGGGGGGGCTATGTTCAATGATCTTTTAAAAGGCTAGTCCCATTATTATGATAAAGTAGTTCAGCACATAGGGGGGGGGGGGGCTATGTTCAATGATCTTTCAAAAGGCTAGTCCCATTATTACGGTAAAGTAGTTCAGCACATAGGGGGGGGGGCTATGTTCAATGATCTTTTAAAAGGCTAGTCCCATTATTATGGTAAAGTAGTTCAGCACATAGGGGGGGGGGCTATGTTCAATGATCTTTTAAAAGGAGTGTTCTCATGTCCTATGCAAATGCCTCTATAAATGGCAGCAAAACATTAATATACTGGCAATACTGGAGGAGTGTTCTCATGTCCTATGCAAATGCCTCTATAAATGGCAGCAAAACATTAATATACTGGCAATACTGGAGGAGTGTTCTCATGTCCTATGCAAATGCCTCTATAAATGGCAGCAAAACATTAATATACTGGCAATACTGGAGGAGTGTTCTCATGTCCTATGCAAATGCCTCTATAAATGGCAGCAAAACATTAATATACTGGCAATACTGGAGGAGTGTTCTCATGTCCTATGCAAATGCCTCTATAAATGGCAGCAAAACATTAATATACTGGCAATACTGGAGGAGTGTTCTCATGTCCTATGCAAATGCCTCTATAAATGGCAGCAAAACATTAATATACTGGCAATACTGGAGGAGTGTTCTCATGTCCTATGCAAATGCCTCTATAAATGGCGGCAAAACATTAATATACTGGCAATACTGGAGGAGTGTTCTGAGGTCCTATGCAAATGCCTCTATAAATGACAGCAAAAACATTAACCCTTAATATCCTGAATTTTTTTTTCTTCAGGAAAAAAGTTTTTTCAATTTTTTTTTACTTACTTAGGCATCTCTTAACGTGTAAAAAACAATATTAAAAATTTCTATTATGCCGTTTATGAGATAAGCCCTGTACCCATATGGCTACCCTAGGACATTTGACTACCTGTATTTGGAATAACGTGTGCGTATCACTCGATTTTTATGTAATAAAGGGAAACAATGAAAAAAAAAAAATTAACCATAAAACAGATTTATTACGGTTATTTACAATATATCATTATAAGACAAATTATTTTTTGGTATGAAATGCAGCAAAACAATCAATACACAACCCTACTTTGCAGTTCCCACACATTGTTCTTACTTTACCATTACACTCGTTCCCTGCACATCTTTTCCTTTGTTTTCTTCCGTCTTAATTATAAAATGGTCTAAGCGGTCAAAACATATGTCTTGGACAACCCGACTCGACGAAGTTTGCGAAGAAAAAATTCTGGGCACACCTGCCCCCATTGGTGGAGATGCATATTTTGATAAATATGATTGTACTATATTCGGTCGAAATTCAAGTTGAGTTATAGGTGTCCTTGCTTTTTTGAAAAGTATCCATGCATTATGCAAGGACATATCAATTAGCCACGATAGAATAGACCAATACCATTTTTTATTACGTATGGAAATTCGGTACATGGCCACCCCTTCGTCCATACGATTGTTCCTCCCATCAACGTATTGTATTCCTGTATAACGTTAGGCTGGGTAACAGCTACTGGAGTACTGGCAATACTGGAGGAGTGTTCTCATGTCCAATGCAAATGCCTCAATAAATGGCAGCAAAACATTAATATACTGGCAATACTGGAGGAGTGTTCTCATGTCCTATGCAAATGCCTCTATAAATGGCAGCAAAACATTAATATACTGGCAATACTGGAGGAGTGTTCTCATGTCCTATGCAAATGCCTCAATAAATGACAGCAAAACATTAATATACTGGCAATACTGGAGGAGTGTTCTCATGTCCTATGCAAATGCCTCTATAAATGACAGCAAAACATTAATATACTGGCAATACTGGAGGAGTGTTCTCATGTCCTATGCAAATGCCTCTATAAATGGCAGCAAAACATTAATATACTGGCACATACTGGAGGAGTGTCCTCATGTCCAATGCAAATGATTTCCAAGTCAGCGATAGACAATTAAAGATTAATGTGTCCTATTCTGCCCAGAGCCATCAAGGTTCGTTTAGTCCCATATATATTTCTAGATTTCTATGAGTGGGGATTCAATGATTTTATTTTGCAATTCATCTTGCACTAACGTTTTTCTGGTTGTGTTTGCAAGCATTGTGGGTGTGCTCCTATTACAGTCTTGCAAGCTCGTGAGGAGAATATATAAATATATATATATATATATATATATATTTATATATATATATATATATATATATATTTTTATATATAGAGAGAGAGAGAGAGAGAGAGAGAGAGTGGAGAGAGAGAGAGAGAGAGAGAGAGGAGAGAGAGAGAGAGAGAGAGAGAGAGAGAGAGAGAGAGAGAGAGAGAGAGAGAGAGAGAGAGAGAGAGAGAGAGAGAGAGTAGGGGAGGGATGTAGAAGAGGTTCTAATTACAAGCTAACTGCTAATTGGACCACTCCAACCCTGGTCCAATTAATAGGGAAGCTGTATCCGCCTTTAACGGTCTATCGCCTTCACACCTCTCTCTGTCGGCACAATCCCTCTCCTTAGATGAATTGAATCATCAACAAACAGGTTAATTATCTCATCTATTTGTTTGGCTGATGATGATTTGCTGATTAGAAGCAACTAGGCTCCATATACCCCCGATACTGGGCCAACAATGACTCCTATCCCCAGACCTGCCAGGCCCGTCCCTAGATGCTGATTAGAAGCAACTAGGCTCCATATACCCCCGATACTGGGCCAACAATGACTCCTATCCCCAGACCTGCCAGGCCCGTCCCTAGATGCTGATTAGAAGCAACTAGGCTCCATATACCCCCGATACTGGGCCAACAATGACTCCTATCCCCAGACCTGACAGGCCCGTCCCTAGATGCTGATTAGAAGCAACTAGGCTCCATATACCCCCGATACTGGGCCAACAATGACTCCTATCCCCAGACCTGCCAGGCCTATCCCTAGATGCTGATTAGAAGCAACTAGGCTCCATATACCCCCGATACTGGGCCAACAATGACTCCTATCCCCAGACCTGCCAGGCCCGTCCCTAGATGCTGATTAGAAGCAACTAGGCTCCATATACCCCCGATACTGGGCCAACAATGACTCCTATCCCCAGACCTGCCAGGCCCGTCCCTAGATGCTGATTAGAAGCAACTAGGCTCCATATACCCCCGATACTGGGCCAACAATGACTCCTATCCCCAGACCTGCCAGGCCCGTCCCTAGATGCTGATTAGAAGCAACTAGGCTCCATATACCCCCGATACTGGGCCAACAATGACTCCTATCCCCAGACCTGCCAGGCCCGTCCCTAGATGCTGATTAGAAGCAACTAGGCTCCATATACCCCCGATACTGGGCCAACAATGACTCCTATCCCCAGACCTGCCAGGCCCGTCCCTAGATGCTGATTAGAAGCAACTAGGCTCCATATACCCCCGATACTGGGCCAACAATGACTCCTATCCCCAGACCTGCCAGGCCCGTCCCTAGATGCTGATTAGAAGCAACTAGGCTCCATATACCCCCGATACTGGGCCAACAATGACTCCTATCCCCAGACCTGCCAGGCCCGTCCCTAGATGCTGATTAGAAGCAACTAGGCTCCATATACCCCCGATACTGGGCCAACAATGACTCCTATCCCCAGACCTGCCAGGCCCGTCCCTAGATGCTGATTAGAAGCAACCAGGCTCCATATACCCCGATACTGGGCCAACAATGACTCCTATCCCCAGACCTGCCAGGCCCGTCCCTAGATGCTGATTAGAAGCAACCAGGCTCCATATACCCCCGATACTGGGCCAACAATGACTCCTATCCCCAGACCTGCCAGGCCCGTCCCTAGATGCTGATTAGAAGCAACTAGGCTCCATATACCCCCGATACTGGGCCAACAATGACTCCTATCCCCAGACCTGCCAGGCCCGTCCCTAGATGCTGATTAGAAGCAACTAGGCTCCATATACCCCCGATACTGGGCCAACAATGACTCCTATCCCCAGACCTGCCAGGCCCGTCCCTAGATGCTGATTAGAAGCAACTAGGCTCCATATACCCCCGATACTGGGCCAACAATGACTCCTATCCCCAGACCTGCCAGGCCCGTCCCTAGATGCTGATTAGAAGCAACTAGGCTCCATATACCCCCGATACTGGGCCAACAATGACTCCTATCCCCAGACCTGCCAGGCCCGTCCCTAGATGCTGATTAGAAGCAACTAGGCTCCATATACCCCCGATACTGGGCCAACAATGACTCCTATCCCCAGACCTGCCAGGCCCGTCCCTAGATGCTGATTAGAAGCAACTAGGCTCCATATACCCCCGATACTGGGCCAACAATGACTCCTATCCCCAGACCTGCCAGGCCCGTCCCTAGATGCTGATTAGAAGCAACTAGGCTCCATATACCCCCGATACTGGGCCAACAATGACTCCTATCCCCAGACCTGCCAGGCCCGTCCCTAGATGCTGATTAGAAGCAACTAGGCTCCATATACCCCCGATACTGGGCCAACAATGACTCCTATCCCCAGACCTGCCAGGCCCGTCCCTAGATGCTGGTTAGAAGCAACTAGGCTCCATATACCCCCGATACTGGGCCAACAATGACTCCTATCCCCAGACCTGCCAGGCCTATCCCTAGATGCTGATTAGAAGCAACCAGGCTCCATATACCCCCGATACTGGGCCAACAATGACTCCTATCCCCAGACCTGCCAGGCCCGTCCCTAGATGCTGGTTAGAAGCAACTAGGCTCCATATACCCCCGATACTGGGCCAACAATGACTCCTATCCCCAGACCTGCCAGGCCCGTCCCTAGATGCTGATTAGAAGCAACTAGGCTCCATATACCCCCGATACTGGGCCAACAATGACTCCTATCCCCAGACCTGCCAGGCCCGTCCCTAGATGCTGATTAGAAGCAACTAGGCTCCATATACCCCCGATACTGGGCCAACAATGACTCCTATCCCCAGACCTGCCAGGCCCGTCCCTAGATGCTGATTAGAAGCAACTAGGCTCCATATACCCCCGATACTGGGCCAACAATGACTCCTATCCCCAGACCTGCCAGGCCCGTCCCTAGATGCTGATTAGAAGCAACTAGGCTCCATATACCCCCGATACTGGGCCAACAATGACTCCTATCCCCAGACCTGCCAGGCCCGTCCCTAGATGCTGATTAGAAGCAACTAGGCTCCATATACCCCCGATACTGGGCCAACAATGACTCCTATCCCCAGACCTGCCAGGCCCGTCCCTAGATGCTGATTAGAAGCAACTAGGCTCCATATACCCCCGATACTGGGCCAACAATGACTCCTATCCCCAGACCTGCCAGGCCCGTCCCTAGATGCTGATTAGAAGCAACTAGGCTCCATATACCCCCGATACTGGGCCAACAATGACTCCTATCCCCAGACCTGCCAGGCCCGTCCCTAGATGCTGATTAGAAGCAACTAGGCTCCATATACCCCCGATACTGGGCCAACAATGACTCCTATCCCCAGACCTGCCAGGCCCGTCCTTAGATGCTGATTAGAAGCAACTAGGCTCCATATACCCCCGATACTGGGCCAACAATGACTCCTATCCCCAGACCTGCCAGGCCCGTCCTTAGATGCTGATTAGAAGCAACTAGGCTCCATATACCCCCGATACTGGGCCAACAATGACTCCTATCCCCAGACCTGCCAGGCCCGTCCTTAGATGCTGATTAGAAGCAACGAGGGTCCATCTACCCCCGATACTGGGCCAACAATGACTCCTATCCCCAGACCTGCCAGGCCCGTCCCTAGATGCTGATTAGAAGCAACTAGGCTCCATATACCCCCGATACTGGGCCAACAATGACTCCTATCCCCAGACCTGCCAGGCCTATCCCTAGATGCTGATTAGAAGCAACCAGGCTCCATATACCCCCGATACTGGGCCAACAATGACTCCTATCCCCAGACCTGCCAGGCCTATCCCTAGATGCTGATTAGAAGCAACTAGGCTCCATATACCCCCGATACTGAGGCAACAACTTTTTGCTACTATCACTAATTGGGTAGAATATCTTGGTTAATATTCTAGATGACTAATTATGAATATAGTTTATATTATGAATATGAACAGGTCTCCATTAGGGGAAATCTGTGTCGATATACCTATGAATTAGTTAAGTTAATAGAGATATTCTATTAGTGAGGTGTGTGGACAACTGATGGTTAGCTGCATTATCTCTTGTTATTGATTGTGATTGTTAATAAAATGTTAGGGGTTGTGAATTGCCCAGAACTGGCAAACGTCAGTGCAAGATGACACCTCTAGTGTAGTAGCCATTACATATTGGGAGCCACCTGCCCCAACCCATATAGAGAAGTGTGGCACATTGTGACGAGAGGCAAGTCGATAGTGCTAGCTAATGAGTGGCCAGGCTCCAGCTAGTCGGTGCCGAGTGGCGGCCAAAGGGCTTTTGTCGAGTAGGGAATAAGTAAATAGAGCTGGCTTCTATTGGAAAGGCCTAATAGTTGTGAAAAGCGAGGGAAAATCCCTTCAATAGGGAATTGGCAATTTTCCCTTTTCCTCTAAGCTACTTATTGCCCTCTCTATTGCCCTGAACCTGTTCGTAGGGCTTAGCTCCCTGATTAGCTATAGCTGATCCAGTCACAGCTAATCCTCTTAGCCCACTGATAACCAGTCTTTATGGATTAATCTGAAGTAGCTCTGTTCTAGCGACCTTCTTCAATCGATGGCTCGCCACTATAGTTGTTCAAGCAGGCGCATTTGGACATGGCCCAGACCCAATCCTCTATACAACTACCTTCTTGTAGGCTAGAGTTAGCAACTGCAGTGCATTGAACAGAACAGTAGGAGGCTTCTGTCATATTGAACACAACACGTTAGTCCAAGTCTTTCTTGGCAAATGTAGAACCGGGATCGTTACAAATTTTAACTTGTGTTACAACTCGACTCGACCTTGACCCTTCATAGATGTGACTACCTTGACCCTTCATAGAAGTGACTACCTTGACCCTTCATAGAAGTGACTACCTTGACCCTTCATAGAAGTGACTACCTTGACCCTTCATAGAAGTGACTACCTTGACCCTACATAGAAGTGACTACCTTGACCCTTCATAGAAGTGACTACCTTGACCCTTCATAGAAGTGACTACCTTGACCCTTCATAGAAGTGACTACCTTGACCCTTCATAGAAGTGACTACCTTGACCCTTCATAGAAGTGACTACCTTGACCCTTCATAGAAGTGACTACGTCAGAGTAATCAAACTCATTTCAATATAAGACGTTAGCAATCACTCTTCTCTAGTTGACTAAGCATCAAGATGGCCAGGGCTAGCTATTGACAGGAGCTTCATAGAACCATCTATGGTTCAAAAAAATTCTGAATCATGTTGCTGGCTTAAACATTAAGGTCCTCAAGCCTAATTACCAAGACGTACAACTGCAAAAGTACAACATTGAATTCGTATGAGTTAAATTTCAAAGAGAGCATTATCGTCGAACCGATAAAGCGTCGAACAAAAACATGGCGCTACACCGGTCAACTAAAAAAGATTGCTCGATTCTGTGAAATTCTCTCCGTATAATGAGTTGGTATTCTGGTATATATATATATATATATATATATATATATATATATATATATATATATATATATATATATATATATATATATATATATTAGCTAAGCTACCCGGCTTCGCTCGGAAAATCATTTGAGCTGAATGATGATGGTACTTTTTTTGGGGAAGGCTTCAATGTTTACAGCTACACTTCCAGTCTGGGCGCATTGTTTTCCCGTGAGGGTCAGGCAGGTGACCCTGAGATAAGAAATTTTACTTTTGAAGTATCGATGATAATAACTACCTCTCCACTTTTTGAAACACCTTGAATAATTTAAATTGTTTTCAAGGATAGCATTTATTATAATTAAATAGCATCTATAATGTACATATTTCTTGACAAAAACCAATCCCAGCTTACTTATATGCATAACTGTAAATGTGAGTAGAAAACAAAATACAACATTTCACAGGAAATAAGTTAACACGATCAACTGTGCTAGCCTGCCCACAATTTCCTCCCCTGCTTAAGTGTTATCAACATTGCTTTAATAAAATTACTTTCTTAAAACAATAAAAACTTCGAATTTTCTAGTAATTTATATTCCTATATAGTAATTTATATATAGATCATATCCTAGGGTAAATAACAGTGGTACCCTAACAATAATTTAATTTGGTGAGGGAAATATGTTGTATTAAGCCTCAAATCATATTAAGTTTAAACGCACACAGGAAATAAATTAACAGAATTAACTGTGTTAACCCCTCGACAACTTCCGCTCCCTCTTGAGTTATCAGCATTGCTTTACTATAATTATTTATTCAATACATTAAAAAGTTCGAATTTCCTAGTAATTTATGTAGCTGGTGTAAATAAATAACAGTAGAACCCTAAAAATAATTTAATTTATATTGTAAAAGCTAGGGGAGGGAAAGAGATTGTAGCAACCCCCCCCCCCCTCAACCTTAAATCATATTGTTTATTTAAACCCATATTGTCTTTTGTTATAATGACAATTCCAA
This sequence comes from Riptortus pedestris, assembly GCA_019009955.1. NCBI lineage: Eukaryota > Metazoa > Arthropoda > Insecta > Hemiptera > Alydidae > Riptortus > Riptortus pedestris. Next base: position 259,100,970 of record CM032228.1, read on the forward strand.
ATAACGTTTAATAGTTATGGATAGTACATAGTCATTTCAATATTGACAACATATCGGAGGAAAAGGATAATATATAGCACAATTCAAGAGTTTGATTCGGCATAACTTCCGCTATCACAAGTTGTGCTAATTCAGCTAGACATTGTTTAAATAATACATTATACAAATTGAATAATCCAAATGTTATTACCACCTTCTGTTATTTGCATGTTTTCCAAAAAACCAATATGAAATAAACGATCGCGAATTTTTATTTCAGGCCTCCATTATAAACCCCACTCTCGTTTGAACCTAAAAATTTCAATATAGCTTATAATCATGGAAGAATTAATGCTAATTTACATGCCGAGTTTTGATAAGTTCGGTCCAATTGTTTGTACCCAATAAAATCTGTATATATCTCGTTTATACTTGGTATAATATAAAAGTGAATATAACAAAATAAACAACTTTTGTCATGTGCATATTTGCCGAAAAACCAATAGAAAACGAAACATCACTATTTTTAATTTCAGGCCTCCCCTACAACTCCCACACCTGCTCATCCCTAGAAACGTTGGTACCGCTTATTATCATGGAGGCATCTCTGCTATAAGAGCTAATTTATCTATTTAATCAGAGATATAGCACAATTAGGCTAGATAATTAAAGAAACACTTACTCTCTTTGTATCTTGGGAGTCGACTGCCTGTTCCTGTCCTGCGAGATTGACCGTTGGATTCACCGGGCTCCTCTGTTTGACAGTTGCTGCTAACTCGTTTAAAGCCTAGTACTAATCACTCTGATCTCATAGATATAGAGAGACAGCGGAGAACCTCAGGCTCGACCGTTACAATATATACATATATATACTAGCGGACCCGGCAGACGTTGTCCTGCGTGATATATCAAGCGATTAGGATATTAAATTTAATAATATAATGTTTAAATCAAAAGCTACTTTTAATAACACAAAAAACAACATTTATTCTGTGCACGTTTGCCTAAAAAGAAATAGAAAATAAATTATCGCGAAAACTTGGTACGCAAAATGAAAAGGAAAAATGAGAGAAGGAAAAGAAGACGTTTTTAGTTCTATGATTATCTGGTAGAATGCGCACTACACGTCTCTACAAAGCAAATAGTTGTAGACTAATAATTCAAATAAATCAAAACCCTCAACAATAATATTGCAAATACATAAATATAACTAAATAAAATAAAATAATAGCGACATTCAAATCAGATTAAAATAAATTTGGATATGAAATAACAGTGTCTGAAAGTAAAAACCTCTCGCAGCTGCAAGCAGCTTTATTTAGATGACATACTTAAACTCTTAAGGACATTCATTAGATAAGCATATTAACATTTCATTACACTACCAATAACCTTGCCCTTCGCCCTTCGACCGGAGACCTGCTCCATCTGCCTGGCCGATCTGCGGCGCTAAACCATCCGGGGCTTCACTCAAACGCGTACAGAAAAATTCATTCAAATAGGTCCAGACGTCTAGGAGGAGTTCAGTGACATACACACGTACGCTAGAATTATATATATAAAGATATAGATGTATTAGCCTGTAAACGCTCTAGCGGTCGCAATTTTTGCTTGATCGTTACCAAACGTTCTTCAGCTGCTAAAATCGCACCATTGGGAGGGGGGGGGTTAGAGGGGAGTATTTCCAAAAATTCGAAATATCTCCGTTACTGTACGCCAGAGATCGCAATTTTGTATAGAACCAATCTGTATAAAAATAAAAGATCTATAAACGTTGTCATGTACATATTTTCACTTTCTTCAATATTAACCGATATATGGGCGTTTTTTAGTTTTCGGCCTTCAGTAAACCCCCACTCGAATATAAAAACTTTAATATGGCTTATAACCACGGAAGAAGCAATGCTAATTCACATACCGAGTATTGTTAAGATCATTTTAATTGTTGGTGCCCAATAAAATTGTTGGCCCCATTTTAGTGTATATCTCGTTTATACTTTTTTTTTTTTTTTAAGGCAGCCTTTTTGCACGATTTAGCTTGCCTACTTCCCATTACCTCATGCCCCACTAGCCTCCATCAGTAATAAAGGCAGCCTTTTTGCACGATTTAGCTTGTGTGCTTCCCATTACCTCATGTCCCACTAGCCTCCATCAGTAATAAAGGCTGCCTTTTTGCACGATTTAGCTTGCCTGCTTCCCATTACCTCATGTCCCACTAGCCTCCATCAGTAATAAAGGCTGCCTTTTTGCACGATTTAGCTTGTGTGCTTCCCATTACCTCATGTCCCACTAGCCTCCATCAGTAATATAGGCTGCCTTTTTGCACGATTTAGCTTGCCTGCTTCCCATTACCTCGTGTCCCACTAGCCTCCATCAGTAAACTGCTCTTTCAAATGTTTTATGTTACAAACTAATGAAATTGAGAAGAAAGCCACTAGGTATTCTAGGGTCGATTTGAATAAACTGCTAGAGGTTACCGTACCTCCGAAGGGTAGGTCCGAACCTACTTCTCGCAAGCTGCTAGAGGTTACCGTACCTCCGAAGGGTAGGTCCGAACCTACTTCTCGCAAGCTGCTAGAGGTTACCGTATCTCCGAAGGGTTGGTCCGAACCTTCTCGCAAGCTGCTAGAGGTTACCGTACCTCCGAAGGGTAGGTCCGAACCTACTTCTCGCAAGCTGCTAGAGGTTACCGTATCTCCGAAGGGTAGGTCCGAACCTACTTCTCGCAAGCTGCTAGAGGTTACCGTACCTCCGAAGGGTAGGTCCGAACCTACTCGCAAGCTGCTAGAGGTTACCGTACCTCCGAAGGGTAGGTCCGAACCTACTCGCAAGCTGCTAGAGGTTACCGTACCTCCGAAGGGTAGGTCCGAACCTACTCGCAAGCTGCTAGAGGTTGCCGTACCTCCGAAGGGTAGGTCCGAACCTACTCGCAAGCTGCTAGAGGTTACCGTACCTCCGAAGGGTAGGTCCGAACCTACTCGCAAGCTGCTAGAGGTTACCGTACCTCCGAAGGGTAGGTCCGAACCTACTCGCAAGCTGCTAGAGGTTACCGTACCTCCGAAGGGTAGGTCCGAACCTACTCGCAAGCTGCTAGAGGTTACCGTACCTCCGAAGGGTAGGTCCGAACCTACTCGCAAGCTGCTAGAGGTTACCGTACCTCCGAAGGGTAGGTCCGAACCTACTCGCAAGCTGCTAGAGGTTACCGTACCTCCGAAGGGTAGGTCCGAACCTACTCGCAAGCTGCTAGAGGTTACCGTACCTCCGAAGGGTAGGTCCGAACCTACTCGCAAGCTGCTAGAGGTTACCGTACCTCCGAAGGGTAGGTCCGAACCTACTCGCAAGCTGCTAGAGGTTACCGTACCTCCGAAGGGTAGGTCCGAACCTACTCGCAAGCTGCTAGAGGTTACCGTACCTCCGAAGGGTAGGTCCGAACCTACTCGCAAGCTGCTAGAGGTTACCGTACCTCCGAAGGGTAGGTCCGAACCTACTCGCAAGCTGCTAGAGGTTACCGTACCTCCGAAGGGTAGGTCCGAACCTACTCGCAAGCTGCTAGAGGTTACCGTACCTCCGAAGGGTAGGTCCGAACCTACTTCTCGCAAGCTGCTTTCCTGTACCGGCTCACTAGCGTCTGTTTAGTATTTTCTTATTCACCAGAAATAAATATATCTCCAATTGGCAAATACCTTCGTAACAATTACTAATACTTGGAGTGAACAGTATGGAAAATATTTTAAGCTTTCGAGACGAAAGGCAGGCTACGGAGGGATGGCTGTCTAAACATTCGGGCTTCGACTGTAATTTTCTCCTCTCATGCCATTATTGGTGTGAATGAGATTTTCCTTCTGATGCCTTTATTGTTGGCAGGTCTGATGCAGAAGGCAATGCGAAACCACTGTATATCATTGTGACCCTTTTATTCCCTTGTTGGAACCACGTCAAAATGAGCTGAAACTGTTAAAGGGATCAATTACCATTTGTAGCCTGTAAATACATTGAAAATAATATATATATATATATATATATATATATATATATATATATATATATATATATATATACTTGCATATTTATTATTCATCTATCTCATTATTAATATTTTATCATTATTTTTATTTTTGTATTAGGTGACATTGTAATGTAAAAGTTTTTTTTATTTCTGGCTAGGTTTAGCAATGTTCTGGTCGGAAAGAAATACTTGCTACGGCACAGAAGAAGAAAAGGCTCCAGGAAATGGTAAGAAGAATATTTGAAAAACATATTTTTTGCTTCTGGCTTCGCTAATCAAAACTATTTATGCACTTGAACTCGATATTTCTTTTATAAAATAACTAATTATGTAATAATTAATAACTACTAACTATACAATTATTGGTCTACTAATATGTTCTTATTAACATTAAATTAATTGTGGATATATTCAACAAACAAGAAAAAAGTAGTCGCTTTTCAGCCAAGTTGGTGTAATTGATTTAGCAATTACTGACAAATAAATTGGTTGCCCCTGAGCCAATTCACCTATTGAGCATGACGCGATTTTAGACAAATTTCTTTCGGTCGCAATTAGGTTTAACCGTTACCAAACTCGATATTAATCGTTTTATGTAAAAAGAAAGATGAGGTTCGTTAATGGCTGAAATGTTCCAGAGGCTGATTTACTCACTAGACTCCTGCTGCTCCACTACCACTCTAAGCTGGCCAATTACATTTATCTTTTAGTGCTAGATCCAACTGTCATAGCTATGACAGTATTCTTTGCAGATATTTAGTCAGATATTCGTTGTTAAGCCAGACTTCATCTTTACCAAATTTCCTCATACTTTTGTATAGATCATTTTTATTATATACTCAATTGACGGAAAATCAAATGCGACATTACGTTTTATATTCATGTTAGATCTGGGAATCAGTAATAATTTAATTAAGATGATGACTGGTTGATGGTTACATGTCTGAAAGGTTATCCTGGTAGGTTGTCTGGTGTACGGTGAGCCGAGATAGGCCATTTTGATTATGTGAAATGACTACTTTCTGATGACTGGTTGATGGTTACATGTCTGAAAGGTGTACGGTGAGCCGAGATAGGCCATTTTGATTATGTGAAATGACTACTTTCTGATGACTGGTTGATGGTTACATGTCTGAAAGGTGTACGGTGAGCCGAGATAGGCCATTTTGATTATGTGAAATGACTACTTTCTGATGACTGGTTGATGGTTACATGTCTGAAAGGTGTACCGTGAGCAGAGATAGGCCATTTTGATTATGTGAAATGACTACTTTCTGATGACTGGTTGATGGTTACATGTCTGAAAGGTGTACGGTGAGCAGAGATAGGCCATTTTGATTATGTGAAATGACTACTTTCTGATGACTGGTTGATGGTTACATGTCTGAAAGGTGTACCGTGAGCAGAGATAGGCCATTTTGATTATGTGAAATGACTACTTTCTGATGACTGGTTGATGGTTACATGTCTGAAAGGTGTACGGTGAGCCGAGATAGGCCATTTTGATTATGTGAAATGACTACTTTCTGATGACTGGTTGATGGTTACATGTCTGAAAGGTGTACGGTGAGCCGAGATAGGCCATTTTGATTATGTGAAATGACTACTTTCTGATGACTGGTTGATGGTTACATGTCTGAAAGGTGTACGGTGAGCCGAGATAGGCCATTTTGATTATGTGAAATGACTACTTTCTGATGACTGGTTGATGGTTACATGTCTGAAAGGTGTACGGTGAGCAGAGATAGGCCATTTTGATTATGTGAAATGACTACTTTCTGATGACTGGTTGATGGTTACATGTCTGAAAGGTGTACCGTGAGCAGAGATAGGCCATTTTGATTATGTGAAATGACTACTTTCTGATGACTGGTTGATGGTTACATGTCTGAAAGGTGTACGGTGAGCCGAGATAGGCCATTTTGATTATGTGAAATGACTACTGGTTGATGGTTACATGTCTGAAAGGTGTACCGTGAGCAGAGATAGGCCATTTTGATTATGTGAAATGACTACTTTCTACTTGGGGCAATTTGCTAATGATTCAAGCTGGCTTTTCATATAACAGTTAGTCTGTTAACGCTATAGTCGTAATCTATGTTGGACCATTTCAATGTTTTCAACCTCTGCCAACATTTCATGAAAACTAATGATAAATCAGACTTGGTGGAGTGTAAGCTTATTTATTTATTAACGTCTACTGCTGCTATGGATATTCGGCGAGGGTAAGTTTAGCCAATGTTCAAATTAAATTGTAAATATCTCAGATTCAATCCAATATAAAAAGTTTAATAATTAATTCCGTTATAAGTAATGTGTTACATTATTTCTTTTGCACATTTGTATTTCGAATTAGAATTGATAGTATTTTGTACTTGTAGCCCTAATTCACTCCTATTTTCAATTTTGAGATAACATTTCATGTCACAGAGATCTAATTAATAGGTAAATATTGAAAGGAAAGTGAGATGAGATGTGATTCGAAGGAAGCCGTCATGTTATGGCAGGCGTGCAGCAACTAGTATTCTTGATGGCAAATAATACTTGTTACTGCCTGATGACTTACTAAAGAAGAAAGGGGAGACAGACATTAAGTGATTCTTGTAAGGATTTGAGAATCTCTTATTTTGATTGTATTAAGGAATGGCCGGCTGAGGTGTTAGTTGTCGAAGGAGGAGTATTTACAAGGTTTGCTTAGCTCAATATGTGGGAGATGATTGAAGAAAAATAGTTATTTGAGGAATGGCCGGCTGAGGTGTTAGTTGTCGAAGGAGGAGTATTTACAAGGTTTGCTTAGCTCAATATGTGGGAGATGATTGAAGAAAAATAGTTATTTGAGGAATGGCTGGCTGAGGTGTTAGTTGTCGAAGGAGGAGTATTTACTAGGTTTGCTTAGCTCAATATGTGGGAGATGATTGAAGAAAAATAGTTATTTGAGGAATGGCCGGCTGAGGTGTTAGTTGTCGAAGGAGGAGTATTTACTAGGTTTGCTTAGCTCAATATGTGGGAGATGATTGAAGAAAAATAGTTATTTGAGGAATGGCCGGCTGAGGTGTTAGTTGTCGAAGGAGGAGTATTTACTAGGTTTGCTTAGCTCAATATGTGGGAGATGATTGAAGAAAAATAGTTATTTGAGGAATGGCCGGCTGAGGTGTTAGTTGTCGAAGGAGGAGTATTTACTAGGTTTGCTTAGCTCAATATGTGGGAGATGATTGAAGAAAAATAGTTATTTGAGGAATGGCCGGCTGAGGTGTTAGTTGTCGAAGGAGGAGTATTTACTAGGTTGGCTTAGCTCAATATGTGGGAGATGATTGAAGAAAAATAGTTATTTGAGGAATGGCCGGCTGAGGTGTTAGTTGTCGAAGGAGGAGTATTTACTAGGTTTGCTTAGCTCAATATGTGGGAGATGATCGAAGAAAAATAGTTATTTGAGGAATGGCCGGCTGAGGTGTTAGTTGTCGAAGGAGGAGTATTTACTAGGTTTGCTTAGCTCAAAATATAGTTATTTGAGGAATGGCCGGCTGAGGTGTTAGTTGTCGAAGGAGGAGTATTTACTAGGTTTGCTTAGCTCAATATGTGGGAGATGATGGAAGAAAAATAGTTATTTGAGGAATGGCTGGCTGAGGTGTTAGTTGTCGAAGGAGGAGTATTTACTAGGTTTGCTTAGCTCAATATGTGGGAGATGATTGAAGAAAAATAGTTATTTGAGGAATGGCCGGCTGAGGTGTTAGTTGTCGAAGGAGGAGTATTTACAAGGTTTGCTTAGCTCAATATGTGGGAGATGATTGAAGAAAAATAGTTATTTGAGGAATGGCCGGCTGAGGTGTTAGTTGTCGAAGGAGGAGTATTTACTAGGTTTGCTTAGCTCAATATGTGGGAGATGATTGAAGAAAAATAGTTATTTGAGGAATGGCCGGCTGAGGTGTTAGTTGTCGAAGGAGGAGTATTTACAAGGTTTGCTTAGCTCAATATGTGGGAGATGATTGAAGAAAAATAGTTATTTGAGGAATGGCCGGCTGAGGTGTTAGTTGTCGAAGGAGGAGTATTTACAAGGTTTGCTTAGCTCAATATGTGGGAGATGATTGAAGAAAAATAGTTATTTGAGGAATGGCCGGCTGAGGTGTTAGTTGTCGAAGGAGGAGTATTTACTAGGTTTGCTTAGCTCAATATGTGGGAGATGATTGAAGAAAAATAGTTATTTGAGGAAGGTTCGATATTGTTGGGACAGACGATACATAAGAGGGAGGTGACGGCTGACACGAGTTGGGCTGATGGCATGCAAATCTCATTAAGCATTGTTGCTGCTGAGCCCGTCAGGGGGCGCTCAAATTTAATAAGTGAGCACAAAACTGAACGCGCCGAGACAGGAGCAGGTAAGGCCCTTATCCACTTGTCCCTAATAACTCCTTAATAATACTGATTGCGATAAACTCAGTTTTGAAACTTTATCAGGAGATGGCGTCACAGTTGCTTGCTCGTGCGTCAAAAGCTAACAGCCTTAAAAGATATCGCTCCTCATTTTCCTTCAGCTAACAGGCACACGAGCAAATGGGGCTAATCCCATTCATCTCGAGCACTGAATCATCTCAAAATGGCGGTGCCCGTCTTTGCCGCCAAAATATATAACATCATTCTTGATGGAGCTGGTCGGAAATTAACGCAAAGTAAGGAATATTATATCTAGCTGATCAAAGGGGACTCGCCAACGACGTTATTTGTATACAAAGAGGAAGAATATATATTACAAGAAAAAACTGCAGAAAAAATAACTAATATAATCTATATAAATAAATATATATATATATATAGATTATATTAACGTCCACTTTTTGCAACTGAGGGTAATCGGGACGGGTTATCTACAGGTTACCACCCTTTTCTAGCCAGGCTGGGACTAAGGATTTTACTTAGTGAATTCCGTTACAAAATAAATTCCTATTGGCCAGGCCAAGAATTGAACCCGCCACCCTAGGATTACCATGTGCTAACGCCTTAACTCACAAAGCCAACCTGACCCTCCTCTATATAAATAGACAAGTGGAAGAAAAAAAATAATAAAAAATGAAAATAAATAACAAAAAGAACGGAAAAATATAAATTAAACTAAAAATAAGAAATACCTAATTGAAGTTCTAAATGTTTTCTCTAATTCTACTATTTAGAGATTTGCTGTTAGGTTTCTGCTATTAGTCAACAGCCACTTCTACATATCACTAAACGTCTTATTTTATATGCAATACGCTTTTCTGTTTGAGAGTGAGGGGTTTAGACCAGTGCTAAGAACACAACTCCCTTCCGTCTTTCTTATTATATGCCCCACGGAATAATATTATACAGCCAAACATTTTGGACAAGTAATATACAGCAATTGTCGTTCTGTGTATATGTACACCTGGCAGAATTTGAAAGAAGGGCAAAGTTAATGCTTCACATTATTTGGCTGGCAAAGGCGTACTCCATCTGATGAGCTGTCTACCTCCTGTCTTTAGTAACATGCCTATCCTTGTCTTTAGTAACATGCATATCCTTGTCTTTAGTAACATGCCTATCCTTGTCTTTAGTAGCATGCCTATCCTTGTCTTTAGTAACATGCCTATCCTTGTCTTTAGTAACATGCCTATCCTTGTCTTTAGTAACATGCCTATCCTTGTCTTTAGTAACATGCCTATCCTTGTCTTTAGTAACATGCCTATCCTTGTCTTTAGTAACATGCCTATCCTTGTCTTTAGTAACATGCCTATCCTTGTCTTTAGTAACATGCCTATCCTTGTCTTTAGTAACATGCCTATCCTTGTCTTTAGTAACATGCCTATCCTTGTCTTTAGTAACATGCCTATCCTTGTCTTTAGTAACATGCCTATCCTTGTCTTTAGTAACATGCCTATCCTTGTCTTTAGTAACATGCCTATCCTTGTCTTTAGTAACATGCCTATCCTTGTCTTTAGTAACATGCCTATCCTTGTCTTTAGTAACATGCCTATCCTTGTCTTTAGTAACATGCCTATCCTTGTCTTTAGTAACATGCCTATCCTTGTCTTTAGTAACATGCCTATCCTTGTCTTTAGTACCATGCCTATCCTTGTCTTTAGTAACATGCCTATCCTTGTCTTTAGTAACATGCCTATCCTTGTCTTTAGTAACATGCCTATCCTTGTCTTTAGTAACATGCCTATCCTTGTCTTTAGTAACATGCCTATCCTTGTCTTTAGTGACATGCCTATCCTTGCCTTTAGTGACATACCTATACTTGTCTTTAGTAACATGCCTATCCTTGTCTTTAGTAACATGCCTATCCTTGCCTTTAGTGACATACCTATACTTGTCTTTAGTAACATGCCTATCCTTGTCTTTAGTAGCATGCCTATCCTTGTCTTTAGTAACATGCCTATCCTTGTCTTTAGTAGCATGCCTATCCTTGTCTTTAGTAACATGCCTATCCTTGTCTTTAGTAGCATGCCTATCCTTGTCTTTAGTAACATGCCTATCCTTGTCTTTAGTAACATGCCTATCCTTGTCTTTAGTAACATGGTCTTTAGTAACATGCCTATCCTTGTCTTTAGTAACATGCCTATCCTTGTCTTTAGTAACATGCCTATCCTTGTCTTTAGTAACATGCCTATCCTTGTCTTTAGTAACATGCCTATCCTTGTCTTTAGTAACATGCCTATCCTTGTCTTTAGTAACATGACTATCCTTGTCTTTAGTAACATGCCTATCCTTGTCTTTAGTAACATGCCTATCCTTGTCTTTAGTAACATGCCTATCCTTGTCTTTAGTAACATGCCTATCCTTGTCTTTAGTAACATGCCTATCCTTGTCTTTAGTAACATGCCTATCCTTGTCTTTAGTAACATGCCTATCCTTGTCTTTAGTAGCATGCCTATCCTTGTCTTTAGTAACATGCCTATCCTTGTCTTTAGTAACATGCCTATCCTTGTCTTTAGTAACATGCCTATCCTTGTCTTTAGTAACATGCCTATCCTTGTCTTTAGTAACATGCCTATCCTTGTCTTTAGTAACATGCCTATCCTTGTCTTTAGTAACATACCTATACTTGTCTTTAGTAACATGCCTATCCTTGTCTTTAGTGACATGCCTATCCTTGCCTTTAGTGACATACCTATACTTGTCTTTAGTAACATGCCTATCCTTGTCTTTAGTAACATGCCTATCCTTGTCTTTAGTAACATGCCTATCCTTGTCTTTAGTAACATGCCTATCCTTGTATTTAGTAACATGCCTATCCTTGTCTTTAGTAACATGCCTATCCTTGTCTTTAGTAACATGCCTATCCTTGTCTTTAGTAACATGCCTATCCTTGTCTTTAGTAACATGCCTATCCTTGTCTTTAGTAACATGCCTATCCTTGTCTTTAGTAACATGCCTATCCTTGTCTTTAGTAACATGCCTATCCTTGTCTTTAGTAACATGCCTATCCTTGTCTTTAGTAACATGCCTACCTTGCCTTTAGTAACATGTCTATCCTTGTCTTTAGTAACATACATATACTGATAGGACTTCGGTATCTCACCATACCTATCCTGGCCTTCAGTAGGCATCTCACCATACCTATCCTGGCCTTCAGTGGCATCTCACCATACCAACATGCCATTTACCTGTATATCAACCGATGTACATTTCACTCTCTGCCTAATTTCCGAGTACTGTTTGATATCCACCTTATAATGAAAGAAATGGAGAAGAGAATGTGAAATGACGTCATCAGCGTGGCATTGGAGTGGGTGGGAAATCTGCTTTCAGCTAAGTAGGATCGGGCTCACCCAAGAAACCCCCATTTCTGTTTATGTTCTCTTCCTGTCATTTTTTCCACGTCCTACGAAGGTAAAGGAAGGAGGGTGGTACTAGGGTATAGGTTTCACTCCTTAACAATATAATAGTAGGCATCTCACCATACCTATCCTGGCCTTCAGTAGGCATCTCACCATACCTATCCTGGCCTTCAGTAGGCATCTCACCATACCTATCCTGGCCTTCAGTAGGCATCTCACCATACCTATCCTGGCCTTCAGTAGGCATCTCACCATACCTATCCTGGCCTTCAGTAGGCATCTCACCATACCTATCCTGGCCTTCAGTAGGCATCTCACCATACCTATCCTGGCCTTCAGTGGCATCTCACCATACCTATCCTGGCCTTCAGTAGGCATCTTACCATACCTATCCTGGCCTTCAGTGGCATCTTACCAAACCTTTCCTGGCCTTCCTGAGGCATCTCACCATACCTATCCTGGCCTTCAGTAGGCATCTTACCATACCTATCCTGGCCTTCAGTGGCATCTTACCATACCTATCCTGGCCTTCAGTGGCATCTCACCATACCTATCCTGGCCTTCAGTAGGCAACTCACCATACCTATCCAGGCCTTCAGTAGGCATCACACCATACCTATACTGGCATTCAGTATGAAAATCACCATACCTATCCTGGACTTCAGTCTATCCTGGCCTTCAGTGGCATCTCACCATACCAACATGCCATTTACCTGTATATCAACCGATGTACATTTCACTCTCTGCCTAATTTCCAAGTACTGTTTGATATCCACCTTATAATGAAAGAAATGGAGAAGAGAATGTGAAATGACGTCATCAGCGTGGCATTGGAGTGCGTGGGAAATCTGCTTTCAGCTAAGTAGGATCGGGCTCACCCATGAAACCGCAATTTCTGTTTATGTTCTCTTCCTGTCATTTTTTCCACGTCCTACGAAGGTAAAGGAAGGAGGGTGGTACTAGGGTATATACCTATCCTGGCCTTCAGTAGGCATCTCACCATACCTATCCTGGCCTTCAGTAGGCATCTCACCATACCTATCCTGGCCTTCAGTAGGCATCTCACCATACCTATCCTGGCCTTCAGTAGGCATCTCACCATACCTATCCTGGCCTTCAGTGGCATCTCACCATACCAACATGCCATTTACCTGTATATCAACCGATGTACATTTCACTCTCTGCCTAATTTCCAAGTACTGTTTGATATCCACCTTATAATGAAAGAAATGGAGAAGAGAATGTGAAATGACGTCATCAGCGTGGCATTGGAGTGCGTGGGAAATCTGCTTTCAGCTAAGTAGGATCGGGCTCACCCAAGAAACCGCAATTTCTGTTTATGTTCTCTTCCTGTCATTTTTTCCACGTCCTACGAAGGTAAAGGAAGGAGGGTGGTACTAGGGTATAGGTTTCACTCCTTAACAATATAATAGGATGTAAAATTATCTGCTGTAGCACTTAATGCGCTTGTCCGATTCCGAAAAGAGCTGTAAGGTTGACAGGTAAGGATTTAGTGGTCAGTGTTGATGGTTGAGGACAATAGGAACTATGGATAGGGAAGGCCTTGGATTAAGGATGTAGGGGGCCTACACCTGGGCTATTGTGACAGCCTTAACACGGCCATATTGTGACAACCCTATCCTCCGCACGGCCTTCCTTCAAACAGCCCTTAACGACTCCCTTAGCGACCATTCGCCAGCTGTCAGTCTTGATAGAGGTTCTTCTTTCCACTCAATTCAACAATCGCTTCAGGTACAGTCATCTCTATTTCCCCTTCCCTTATCTAATTTCTTTCTTTTTTTTCTTTTTTTTTTTTTTTTACAATTACCCAAAAGTTAGGTGTTCCTACTCTTTGATTTTTTATTTTTTTCCCAAGTGTTACTTCTTAGTAGCTAGAGAAACAATGATGCCGTCAAATGGAAGCTAAAATTTAACAAATAATTGGAAACCGATAGTTCCATTCAGGGGGAATAATGAACATGAAACAAGGAAGGTACGAAGTAGAAATGGCACAGGCGACGCCCTCCATCAGTTTAGGTTAGGACGATAATAAGATATGATAAAGCTAAATGTTTAGTTGTAGTATTGGAACAAACTATGAAAAAATATAAATTAATATAAAAATAAAATAATAGTGAGCATCATTAGTGGTTGTTGAGCTGAACATGATGGAATACCATTTGCTAAGCAAGTCTTCCAAAGTAATATGCTATTTTAAATATCTTTATATAATGTATCACTGATCATTCATTACTGCATTTTATAATGGATCATGTGGGTTTTAGCAGAGTTTCTTTAAGTGAAATATATTTTTGATGTTCCACTCATGAATCGATTATCGGATAAAATATTCAAATGTCCACCCTACCTAAGAAATGACGAAAATTAGGACTATCCAATATTTTATACATTCAATTTGTAACACTCTAGTGATTATAATTTGTCGCTTGATTGTTATATTTCCGAAAATAAAGTTTAAGTTCTCTTGAATGGCTAAAATGGGGCTAGGAAAAGGACGAGGGGGGGGGTAATAGAAGGAAGAGGGGGTAATAGTAGGAAGAGGGGGAAATAGAAGGAGGAGGGGGTAATAGAAGGAGGAGGGGGTAATAGAAGGAGGAGGGGGGTAATAGAAGGAGGAGGGGGTAATAGTAGGAAGAGGGGGGTAATAGAAGGAGGAGGGGGGTAATAGAAGGAGGAGGGGGTAATAGAAGGAAGAGGGGGTAATAGAAGGAGGAGGGGGTAATAGAAGGAGGAGGGGGGTAATAGCAGGAAGAGGGGGTAATAGCAGGAGGAGGGGGGTAATAGTAGAAAGAGGGGGGTAATAGCAGGAAGAGGGGGTAATAGCAGGAGGAGGGGGGTAATAGTAGGAAGAGGGGGTAATAGAAGGAGGAGGGGGGGTAATAGTAGAAAGAGGGGGGTAATAGTAGGAAGAGGGGGGCAATAGAAGGAGGAGGGGGTAATAGAAGGAGGAGGGGGTAATAGCAGGAAGAGGGGGTAATAGAAGGAGGAGGGGGTAATAGCAGGAAGAGGGGGTAATAGAAGGAGGAGGGGGTAATAGCAGGAAGAGGGGGTAATAGAAGGAGGAGGGGGGTAAAAACCCCCCTCCTCCTATTACCCCCCTCCTACTATTACCCCCTCCTCCTTCTATTAACTAGATATAAGCTAGATATTTGAGGTTTTATTTTATTTTTCCTCTAGCTCTAATACTGAGCTAGATATTTGAGGTTTTATTTTATTTTTCCTCTAGCTCTAATACTGAGCTAGATATTTGAGGTTTTATTTTATTTTTTCTCTAGCTCTAATACTGAGCTAGACATTTGAGGTTTTATTTTATTTTTCCTCTAGCTCTAATACTGAGCTAGACATTTGAGGTTTTATTTTATTTTTCCTCTAGCTCTAATACTGAGCTAGACATTTGAGGTTTTATTTTATTTTTTCTCTAGCTCTAATACTGAGCTAGATATTTGAGGTTTTATTTTATTTTTCCTCTAGCTCTAATACTGAGCTAGACATTTGAGGTTTTATTTTATTTTTTCTCTAGCTCTAATACTGAGCTAGACATTTGAGGTTTTATTTTATTTTTTCTCTAGCTCTAATACTGAGCTAGATATTTGAGGTTTTATTTTATTTTTCCTCTAGCTCTAATACTGAGCTAGACATTTGAGGTTTTATTTTATTTTTTCTCTAGCTCTAATACTGAGCTAGACATTTGAGGTTTTATTTTATTTTTTCTCTAGCTCTAATACTGAGCTAGACATTTGAGGTTTTATTTTGAGTGAAGTTCCACTCGTGTCGATTGATATAAATATGCCAATATATCAGAGAACGTTTCATTTCATCCGACTCATTGCTTTCAAGAGATAAAGTGAGTTATAGTTTAGAGAAGGACCAAAATCAAAAATTAAAAACCCCTCCGTTATTATTAATTAGATCGAAAAAGTTATGTAACCATGTATCTTATTGCAAATTTAATTTTTCCAAAACTGGTTTTCTCGTAGAAGAATATATGGCAAGATATTGGCAATGTTGTGTATTGGCCATTCCTGCTAATTGGATATAGAATGGGAGCAGCTGATGCAGTAAATAAGACATGTTATTGGTTAAATGGTTTGAGGTAGTCGCTGGGAAATCTGCTTGGGTTACGCAACCCCTCCAGAAATGCTATATCTGACCATAAATAGGGGCTTACCTCTTATTATTTAAATGTGCTGCAATTGACATTTTCTATTGGAACCATGTACAAATATCTGTAGATTATAGAGATGGAGTTAGGGAAATTATATTTGAGATGAAATATATTTCTAAAAGATGGTGCCGTGAATAAGGCTAAATAGTGAATGAATACTTGCCAATTAGATATTTCCCTTTATTTTTTAGTAGTAAATAAAAATATTTCTTAATTATGTAATGATTTAAATTGGAGAGGTCTCATTAGTTTGGAAAGGTTAACTAATTATTCTCTAATATAACCCAATGTACAAATGGTCATTCTGCTGTTAATGTTCAAACAAATTATCTCATTCAATATCAGACATGTCCTGAATGAGCAAATTGAATGTATATTTGAGTTGAAAAGTTGAATACTAACTAATGAATGTTCCTTTTGAGAGAAAGCTTGGGCCGATTCAAGCCAGTCTTCCCACCTTTCCCCATTCACTTTTTAATTAATTTATTCACTCTCCCCCGAAATTGTTGAAAGGCTAATAAGAAAACCCGACATGAAAGGCCCTTTATGCATATTAATATAATAACTGAAAATAATGAAATAACACCATTCTCAACACTTTTCTTTGTGGCTTTCTTTTGAAATGTTTTATTTATAAATTTTGAGGACAAGAAAAATAGCATTTTCTATAATAAATAAAAGAGAAATAGGCATGAGAGATATTGTCATTACAAATTTTTTTTTTTTTTTTTTTTTTTTTTTTATGTCTTAGAGGGTTTGAAAATAACTAATGAGTACTATAGGTTGAACTGAAAGAAGGAAAAGACAGAAAGCGAAGGGCTGCGTAGGGCAGACTTGCAACCGCTCGAGTGGAATATTGCTGACATCTCCGGGAAATATTTACTATTCGCCTCTTAGTCATT
Source organism: Riptortus pedestris (assembly GCA_019009955.1). Taxonomy (NCBI): domain Eukaryota; kingdom Metazoa; phylum Arthropoda; class Insecta; order Hemiptera; family Alydidae; genus Riptortus; species Riptortus pedestris. The sequence goes on from CM032228.1 coordinate 259,117,833, forward strand.
ACTCGAACTAAACAAGATTTGAAACGTAAGCTGGTTATAAAATGTTATGCAATGCACTTCTTGTATGAGAATTCTACTAGAAGGAGTTGGTGATTATTCAATGCTTAATGCTCCAAGAAGTCTGATCATTTTGGAGCTAGAGAGTCTTTGAAGGACCTTCGTTCAGCTGTGGAAGTAAACCCAGAAGCCGCAACGGCCTAAGCCTTTCTCCATACACCATCGCTATCTTTATCGACATCGCAGCTGTCCAAGAGCTGGAGCTGCCCAGTAACATCCATGCCCTCATCAGCAGCTTTCTGCAAAACAGGACGGCCTACCTTAGAGATGGTGGAGGACCAGAGGCAGAGGTGGAAGTGAGTAAAGGATGCCCGCAAGGCTCAGTGTTAGCAACTCCTCTGTGTATAATTAAAATAGACGGACTACTAAGAATGTTGGCGGCCCAAGGTTTGAGAGTAGTCGCATATATCGATGACGTTGCCATCACAAGCATCGCAGAACAAGGAAATGAGGATGACAAGAGACTGGCTGAAAGAGGCTAGATTATCGATAGCTGGATGGGGGCCGTTATTAAAAAAAGGGCTTATCGCAGCACTGAACAAGGTCCAGCGCTGAGCCATCTGATAAGGATCACCAACATATGTCTGATTACTGACTCAACTATGTTGGGTGTTTCATCAATAATGATATCGCCATAGACGAGACGATCTCTCTTTATTAATACCGTAGCCGATATTTAGCCATTTCAGGTAAAAATAAAAATGGTAGCTTTTAACAGCTAACCTTGGGAAGGTCACCTCCTTTCTATTCCTAATACCTCAGCTGTAATGAATCGACTCAAGCAATTTCATATGGACGATCTTATGGAACATTTAATTTTCTACAAATGTCGTTCCATCTGTTGCGATTTTCCAATCTATTTTAAGGGACTTTTCAGTTGAAGAGAAGTAGAAAATAGTTGGTGAATTGAGATGATCAGTAAGTGGAAAATCTGCTTAGTTTACACAGCCATTTACTTTTTTTGGACTCATTGGCAGTCATTGATGTGGAATGATTGATGATAATGTGGAGAAATGTGATAGGGGTTTGGCCAATATTCGATATCGGCAGAGCTCCCTTCGGTTTTTGCCCCTATTTACCCTCATATTATTGTTTGGACTGAAATGTAGGTTCGGTCTGAGGGCTATTTCCTCGCTGAGATTGATTAAGGAGTGTCGGGTTTTAGGGAAAGAGAGGCTAGGTGGCATTGTGTTGCTAGCTAACTGCCAGCCAACGCTGAGCAGTCTCCGGTTACAGCGCCACCACCTGCCCAGCCCTCACACGCCCTTTATAGAACCACTCATTCAAGGTGAATATTTTGACCGACTATAAAATGGCAAAAAAAAACTACGTAATTTATTCATTGTTTACTGGCAGTTTATTGTCCTGAGACTTCAGTAAAATTCAGAATGGACACTTGGTAGGAGTATGCTACCGTAGGCCGCTCATTCTCAAAAGTCCGTCACGCAGGGGCTGCGTAAACTAAGCAGATTTCCCACGTGAATTTTAATAACAGATAAACCAACCTACTGCGATCCACAACACCACCGTGAATATTAGGTGAATAAATACAAACGGTAATAACAAATCCTTCCCCTCCCGTCGGAAAGCGTTTCAAATGTAAAAAAACAGGTCTGCCAACGGCTTTCTGTTAGCGTTTTCTTTCTGACACCGGAAAAAAAAAAAAAAAAAAAACAATATCAGAATATAACATACTAATTTAATTGAAAACTATGTATTATATCTAGTACTGTAATTAATAATGATCGGATAAATTTTATCGCAATCAATAAAGTTTGAGTAGTCCAAGAATTTAAGGAGGGGGGGGGGTCACACGAACATATTTGCATATATCTCGATATTTAATCTTTGAATAATGTGATTTATTATATAACAGAGTAATGTTTATGTAACACGAGTAGAAGTGGAGGTTTATTGGTCTGAGAACTGGAAAATGCAAATCTCTCGGTTAATATTCAAGATAGAGAATAAACGTATGTAACAACATTTATAGTAAATTTAATTTGCAATAAAATTTATTCTATATACTTTTTCGATCCGACTTATAGCAACGGAGATATTTCGAATTTTCAAAATTCTCCCCTCTAAACCCCCCCCTCCCACTGGTCCGATATCAGCCGATAACGAACTTGATCTTTCTTTTTTGTAAAAACGACTAAATATCGAGTTTGGTAACGATCAAACAAAAATTGCGACCGTTAGAGCGGTAACAGACACACACACACACACACACACACACACACACACACACATATATATATATATATATATATATATATAGACCATGGGAAAAACATGGATGTTCTAGATTTAACAACGTTTAAGGATTGGCCTTGTGATTTGTTGTGTTATTTATTGTGATTTATATAATAAGCACAATTGTTCATTTCCGCTATAGGTTTTATCGTACATCTCGTTTATTATTCGGCATAACAAAAAAAGTGTATATAACAAACTCTAAATAACAAAGTAAACAACTTTTGTCATGTTCATATTTGCCGAAAAACCAATAGGAAACGAAATATCACTATTTTTAAATTCAGGCCTCCCTTACAACCCCCACTCCTGCTCGTCCCTAGAAATGTTGGTATGACTTATTATAATGAAGGCGTTAGTGTAAATACACAGACCGAGTTTTATTTAGTTCGGTTGAGTCTTTTGTGCCAAATAATATTTTTGAATCCCGCTATAATTTTTAGCGTATAACGCATTTAGACTTCGGTATACGACGAAAGTGTATATAACAAAAGTTACTCTAAATAACATAATAAACAACGTTTGTTTTGTGCATATTCGCCAAAAAACCAATAGGAAACAAATTATCGCTATTTTTAATTTCAGGCCTACCCCTATAACCCCCACTCCTGTTCGTCTCAGAGAAAATTAATATAGCTTATGTTCGTCTCCTGGCTCTAAGCTACCTCCTCACCTATTTTCAACCATATCGGTAAAGCCGTTCTTGAGTTATAAATAGTGTAACTAACACGACTTTCTTTTATATATATATATATATATATATATATTGTTTGTTTGTTTATTTGTTTGTTTGTTTGTTACCTTTTCACGCATAAACGGCTGAACCGAATTTTATGAATCTTGGTATGTATATTACTACTAGCCCAACTTAGACTTTAGGCTATATTAATATTCTCTCAGACGAACAGGAGTGGGGGTTATAAGGAAGGCCTGAAATTAAAAAATAGCTATATTTCGTTTCCTATTGCTTTTTCAGCAAATATGCACATTACAAAAGTTGTTTATTTTTTTATTTAGAGTAACCTTTCCTATATGCACTTTTGCCGTATACGGAAGCATAAATGAGTTATACGCCATAAACTATAGCGGGAGTCCACAATTTTATTTGGCACTAAAGACTCAACAGAATTAAACCAAACTCGGTATGTGAATTAGTAGTAATGCCTTCATTATAATATGCCATACTAACATTTCTAGGGACGGGCAGGAGTGGGGGTTATAAGGAGGAGGCCTGAAATTAAAAATAGTGATTTTTCGTTTCCTATTGGGGTTTCGGCATAAGTGCACATTACAAAAATTGTTTATTTTGTTATTTGGAGTAACTTTTGTCATATACACTTTCGTCGTATACCTAAGTAATAAATGAGTTATACGTTAAAAACTACTAATTCAAATCTATGCAGAATGCACAGGAAATGGGAAATATGACAATATGGAGGACAGTGAAGTCTTTCATAAAAAATAATTGTATTATAAACAAAACCACAGAAACGACGGGTTTTTACTCTAAACACTGGGACGGGTATATGTCAATACATTGTTCAAAGTAAAGCCTTGCTAAAAATATACAATAACCATTCTGCCTCATATGAATTCCCGAGCGAAGCCGGGTATCTGAGCTAGTATATATATATATATATATATATATATATATATATATATATATATATTATATACTAGCTGACCCAGCAAACGTTGTTTTGCCTTGTAAATTATTTCTAGTTTCTAGATAAATTCTAGTGTAGACACAAAGTAACTTACTTATTATAAGTGTGTAAGTATGTGGTATATGCGTGATGAAATAGGGCATGGAGCGCTATCAACGATAAGGGAATATAAAAATAACAAACGCCAAACAATATTATTTTTAAGTTATTATAGTTTAAAAATATTATGTTATTATTGTTATTTTATTTTCATAAAAAAATGTTTAGATTTGCCATAAGCTAAGGGAAATTTTAATCGAAGTACAGTTAAAAACACTATAATTGATCAGTATCGAGCGGGATGATAATGATTAAATTACTAAAATGGCTATAAAAAAAATAGGGGTTGGTGATAAAAAAGTAAAAATTTAGGGTTGTATGTATTTATTAATGCCTCATTATAAAAAAATAAAAACAAAAAATTTCGTCCAAAAATTAAAAAAAAATGTTAAGAGTGAACAACCCTTATCAATTAGGGGTATGAAAAATAGATAGTAGCCGATTCTCAGACCCACTGAATATGCATATAAAATGTGGTAAAAATCGGAACGGCCGTTTCGGAGGAGTACGCTAACTAACACTGTGACATGGAAATTTTATATATTAGAATATATATATATATATATATATTATATATATATTATATGTATATCTCTATATATCTATATATATATAAAATTGTACCTCTGTCTGTACATTGATTTTTTTCGCGAAATTTCACGATAACTTTTCGTTTCACATGTCATAGACACCATAACTGCATTTTGTTTCTTTGGTGTCTGTTTGTTTGTTTGTTTGTTTATTTGTTTGTTTGTTTATTTGTTTGTTTGTTTGTTTGTTACCTTTTCACGCATAAACGGCTGAACCGAATTTTATGAAACTTGGTATGTATATTACTACTAACCCAACTTAGACTTTAGGCTATATTAATATCCTCTGAGACGAGTAGGGAGTGGGGGTTATAAGGAAAGCCTGAAACTAAAAATAGCGATATTTCGTTTTCCTATTGGATTTTTGGCCAATATGAAAAGAACAAAAGTTGTTTATTTTGTTATTTAGAGTAACTTTTGTTATATACACTTTTTTCGTATACCGAAAGTATAAACGAGATATATGCTAAAACCTATAGCGGAAGTGAACAATTTTATTTGACACAAAAGACTCAACCGAACTAAATAATACTCGGTATGTGTGTTAGCACTCACACCTTTATTATAATAAGCAATACTAACATTTCTAGGGACGGGACAGGAGTGGGGGTTATAAGTGAAGCCTGAAATTAAAAAATAGCGATATTTCGTTTCCTATTGGTTTTTTTTTTCGGCAAATATGAACATAACAAAAGTTGTGTTTATTTTGTTACTTAGAGTAACTTTTGTTATATACACTTTTTTCGTATACTGAATAATAACGAGATATACGATAAAACCTATAGCGGAAGTGAAAATTTTATTTGGGACAAAAGACCCAAACCGAAATAAATAAAAACTCGGTATGTGTATTAGCACTAACGCTTTCATTATAATAAGTCATTACCAACATTTCTAGGGACGGGCAGGAGTGGGGGTTGTAAGGGAGGCCTGAAATTAAAAATAGTGATTATTTCGTTTCCTATTGGGGTTTCGGAAAATATGCACATAATAAAAGTTGTTTATTTTGTTTTTAGAGTAGTTTACTCAACAATTCTTTTCAATATGAACTACCAGGTACCCTCACCTGGAAAAAATTATTCAAATTATAATATTTTGTCCTTAATAATTTAAAATCTATGCATAAAGCACAGGAAACGGGAAATATGACAATATGGAGGACAGTGGAATTTTACATTAAAAAATTAATTTTATTATTAACTAATCCACAGAAACGATGGGTATTAACCCTGAACACTGGGACGGGAAAATATCAAAATATTGTGCAAAGTAAAAGCCTTGCCAAAAAAATAACTTCACCATTCAGCCTCAAATTAATTCCCGGGCGAAGCCGGGTATCTGAGCTAGTATATATATAAAATTGTAACCTCTGTCCTCTACATTTGATTTTTTTCGCGAAAATTTCACGATAACTTTTCGTTTCACATGTCATAGACACCATAACTGCATTTTGTTTCTTTGGTGTGTCTGTTTGTTTGTTTGTTTGTTTGTTTGTTTATTTGTTTGTTTGTTTGTTTACCTTTTCACGCATAAACGGCTGAACCGAATTTTATGAAACTTGGTATGTATATTACTACTAACCCAACTTAGACTTTTAGGCTATATTAAAATTCTCTGAGATGAACAGGAGTGTGGGTTGTAAGGGAAGCCAGAAATTAAAAAAAAGCGATATTTCGTTTCCAATTTGTTTTTCGGCAAATATGAACATACAAAAGTTGTTTACTTTGTTATTTAGAGTAAATTTTGTTATATACACTTTTTTCGTATACCGAATTATAAACGAGATATACGCTAAAACCTATAGCGGAAGTGAACAATTTTATTTGGGACAAAAGATCCCACCGAAATAAATAAAACTGGGCATATGTAATAGCACTAACGCTTTCATTATAACAAGCCATACCAACATTTCTAGGGACGGTCAAGAGTGGGGGTTATGAGGGATGCAGAAATTAAAATAGCGATATTTCGTTTCGGATTGGTTTCTTGGCAAATATGAACATAACAAAAGTTGTTTATTTTGTTATTTAGAGTAACTTTTGTTATATACACTTTTCTTTTATAACAAAGTATAAACGAGATATACGCTAAAAAACTAAAGCGGGGGCAACTATTTTATTGGGCACTAGCGGTAGAACCGAACTTAACAACACTCGGTATGTAAATTAGCATTAATTCTTCCACGATTATAAGCTATACTAAAAATTTTTAGGTTCCAAGGAGAATGGGGGTTATGCGGGAGGCCTGAAATAAAAATTCGCGATATTTCATCGTCTATTTGGTTTTTGGCAATTGTGAACATAACATAAGTTGTTTACTTTTTTAATTAGTGTAAATTTTGTTTATAATTATTTTTTTTGTAAAATAAGGTATGAAGCATGTAATTTGCTTAGAAATATTGATATGCTCAACAATACATTCCAATATGGACTACCCAGATATCTCATCTGGATAAGTTAATTCAAATCCATGTTAGAATTTTATCCTTAATAATTCAAAACTATGTTATTTTTTAACGCCATTAACAGTTTGCACCAAATAAGGTATACTGCCCCCACGCTTCTCTAAGTGTATTAAATATATATTATTTAATTAAAACGTGAAAAATATTTGAAACAGTTTTAGAATTGTGAAGATAATGTAATATGATTTTTTAATATATTTGATTGTATTAGAGGATAGCTATCCAAAATGGATTGCAGGTTGGCAGCACTGAGGCTATGTAAGTGTCGAGCTACTTCCTTTGTTCTATCAGTTCTGCCGCTTCCCTTCCGACCTCATATTGGTCTAAGTTTACATGTTAATTGATGCTTATATGCAATGTATTATTATTCTCAGGAATGTGAATTTCTTTAATTATCATAAATAAATATTTAACTAGAATAAACGCTAGGGAGGTGCACTCAGGTATTTCTGGTATATTATTAACTCTGCTCCGTTAATGTATTATGATATACTTTACTGAAAACCAATATGAATACACAGTTTACAATCGAGACTTATGAAAGAGTGTTTTAATAGAGGCTATGACGTACCTAAAACAGCTGTCACCATTGGACATTGTACCGCATGAAGGGAAAGGAACTTATTCATACATTGGTTTGGAAGATAGAATACATTCTAGGATTATGAATTATAAGGTCCATCACTTTATATAAAAAAAAAAACTACATACACGGAGGACGGGAAATATAAGAATATTGAGGACAATGAAGTCTTAAATAACAAATAATTTTATTATTAACAAATCCACAGTAACGACGGGTATAAATTCTAAACACTGGGACAGGGAAATAAAAAAATATTGTGGAAAGTAAAGCCTTGCCAAAAATATCTCACATATCTACATCTTCATTTAGCCTCAAATGAATTCCCGGGCGAAGCCGGGGGTACCTTCGCTAGTATATATATATATATATATATATATATATATATATATATATATATATATAAAATTGTAACCTCTGTCTGTACATTGATTTTTTTCGCGAAATTTCACGGATAACTTTTCGTTTCACATGTCATAGACACCATATCTGCATTTTGTTTCTTTGGTGTCTGTTTGTTTGTTTGTTTGTTTATTTGTTTGTTTGTTACCTTTTCACGCATAAACGGCTCTGAACCGAATTTTATGAAACTTGGTATGTATATTACTACTAGCCCAACTTAGACTTTAGGCTATATTAACATGCTCTAAGATGAACAGGAGTGGGGGTTATAAGGAAGGCCTGAAATTAAAATTAGCGATATTTCGTTTCCTAATGCTTTTTCAGCAAATATGCCCATAACAAAAGTTGTTTATTTTGTAATTTAAAGTAACTTTTGTTATATACACTTTTTTCGTATACTGAATTATAAAACGAGATATTTACGCTGAAACCTATAGCGGAAGTGAACAATTTTATTTGGGACAAAAGACCCAACCGAAATTAAATAAAACTCGGTATATTGTATTAGCACTAACGCTTTCATTATAACAAGCCATACCAACATTTCTAGGGACGGCAGGAGTGGGGGTTATAAGAGAAGCCTGAAAATTAAAAAATAGCGATATTTCGTTTCCTATTGGTTTTTTCGCAAATTTAAACATTACAAAAGTTGTTTATTTTGTTATTTGGAGTAACTTTTGTTATATACTTTTTTGTCGTATACCTAAGTATAAATGAGTTATACGTTAAAACTTTAGCGGGGCACTAACGGCTGAACCGAACTTAACAAAACTCGGTATGTCAATTAGCATTAATTCTTCCATGATTATAAATTATATTAAAATTTTTAGGTTCGAACGGGAGGGGGGTTATAAGGGAGGCCTGAAATGAAATAAAAATTCACCATATTTACATGTTATAAGAGACGGGAAATATAAAACTATCGAAGACTGTGATGCCTTATCGAACAAATAATTCTATTATTAGCAAATCCACGGTAATGTCAAAAATATTGTGCAATGTAAAGCCTGCTAAAAAATACCATCACCATTCAGCCTCAAATGAATTCCCGGGCGAAGCCGGGTATCTGAGCTAGTTAATTATATATATATATAATATATATTATATATATATATATATATATATATATATATATATATATACAGTTTTGAATGGACCTCATTTTCGTCAACTACTAGGTAGGATCGATGGACATTTGAAGAAAAATTTCGAAAATTCCTTCATGAGTACGATCTCAATAGCTGATTTCCCTTGGGGGAAACCTGCTAAAAGGAGAATAGACGGTCAGAAATGAGCAGCGTGTGAAATATGCTGAGTTAAGGTTAGTCGGTGGTTTTAATAAAATCCCCTCCAGGCTATAAAACCTGCTCATGGAATAATCAACGATACTCTTGCTTCAAGACTACTGACAGAAATAGCAGCTTGACTTGATGAGGGTAATAAGTCATCCGAAACGTCAGCAAACATGGTTTTGAAATAAATTTGTCCTAGTTGACCAGTATCTCAATATCTACTAACAATACATATCATAATACAGAGCTTAAAATAAATTACTCAAAATAGGTGCAAGTACGTATGTATATATATATATATATATATATATATATATATATATATATATATATATATATATATATATGAGTTGATGATAATGATAAGCTAATTAGTAGAGATGAATGAATGAGTGATAATGACTAGATAAGGTTAAGGGTGGCTTGGATCAAATAAGGAAACGATATTTGGCATCAACCTTTCAGTGGTATTTTGCTCAAATGTCAACCCCTTTCAAGGAAATTATAGGATATCCAATATCCCTCCCCTACTCCACCTCTCTCTCTCTCTCTCTCTCTCTCTCTCTCTCTCTCTCTCTCTCTCTCTCTCTCTCTCTCCCTCTCTCTCTCTCTCTCTCTCTTTCTCTCTCTCTCTCTCTCTCTCTCTCTCTCTCACACACACACACACACATATATATGGGCACTCCTTGTTATCTTATTATTAAACCATTACTATGGCATTATAATTATTCATTTTCGTAGGTTGTGATACAATAAACAAAGTTGGACTACAAATGGTCCATCTCTCGGAGGGGTTTTGAGTTAGTTAACTGGTAAAATAGTTTATCGGGGGGAGGGAGTTAGACTATAGCTTAATGAGAAGTAGAAGTGGCGCTTCACCTTACGATAGTTACCAACAACTGTAGGCCGTGTTCTGGAGCTGGGACTCATGAAAAAGATGGTATTTGGAAATGCACATTTTATCATATCTGTAAACGTCCATTCTTCCGATTTCTGCCGATAATGGTCTCAACCTTCAGTTTATTTAAAATGGGATTATATGAAACTAAAATTGCCCCTGGTGAAATGCATATATGCATACATGATATATATACGTACATTGGTTCCATTCCTCCAATAATCCTTAAAGAAGGCAGTATATTTCCACTACATTCTTTGACACATAACGTGTGTTTGTTAATAAAATTTTGAATTTAAACTTCAAATAATATAATCAAAAAATATTTATAAAATAAAACTATTTCCAACATAAAAAATATATATATAGGTTTGAATGATAAGCTAAATGATTCTAAATAATAAATTGACATTAGTGCAGTTTCAAATTTTTCATACAATTTCACACTTGTTCAGCATACTTGATATTTTAAAAGTAACAGTTTTCCCCCAACAGTCCAATACTCTTATAATCGTATTAATACTTTTTAAAGTCCTTTTTTCGTAGCTCCGTCCGTAGCCTCCAGTCATAGAACCAGAGTCTGTGTGTGGTCTATTCGTTAGTAAAGTAGCAGTAACAATTTGATTAATCTGTTCGACCGAAACGATTAAAGTAAGAGTTTTGTTTATTTTATTATATATTAACGTCCACTTTTTGATACTAAGGCTAATTGGGACTGGTTATCTACAGGTTACCACCCGTTTCTAGATCCCAGTGTAGGACTAAGGACTTTTTTTAATGAGTCCGTCACTAAATAATATTCGTGTTACCCAGACAGGGAATCGAACCCGCCACTCTAGATATGCCATGCGAGATTAAAGCCAACGCTTTAACTGACACGGCTAACTTCAGCCCTATGAGTGTTGGTTCCACCTATTGTAAGTAATTGTGAAAATTAATTGCCGGTTTCTGTTACTTTTTGTCCTAAATACTCTTTAATTTCTGGAATAAATTATTTAAAATTATGTCCTTTCAAATCATATGCTATTTCTGTTGCCATTTAGTAATTGTCAGTTAGTAATTGTGTTTTTAAGTGTGATTTTGTTGTAACATTCTGGAATTGTGGTCTCATTGGTTTTACAAGTAAATCCACAAGATAGTTTCCCATAGTTCCAAAATGCCCATTGATCCAGCAAAGGTGTATATTATTTTGTATAAGACTTGTAAGTTCTTTTCCGATTCATTTCTGTTAAAGGACCATGAATTGTACTGGATGATTCTTTCTCATCTACGTTAAACTATTTAAAAATTCATTAGTTACTGTTTGATTGTTGGTGTAATAATTACCAAGTTTGATTTTTAGCAGATTTCACTTAAGGGAAGCTTCAGCTATTGAGATAGTTCTCATGACGAGATTTTCTCGACATTTCCCCAAATGTCCATCGATCCTACATAGGAGATCGTTCCAAATATCCATCTTATTATGCGTCCGATCAAAACATGGTATAGAAGCAATCTTATTACAAAAGTAATTTCCTAAAAATGTTATTATATACCTACAACTGAGGATTAGAATCATTATGTAGCCAAAAAGGAAATTTGTTTCTCAAAAATGATGATGTCTGCGCTTATGCTGTTACCTAAGTGCTATTTATTAGTTATCCAAGTAAATTAACATTTCTTATTGATAATTTCAATATCCCTGCGGAGAAGGCTTTGCATGTCGATATGCTTTACGGATTGATCCAAGTATCACTCCTCTTCCTCCAAATAACCTATTCCACTCTCAGTTTGTCTTAAATATATATAAATACATTTCTTGACAACATTCTACTTGCATAATACATTTCTAGACTACATCCTACTTGCATAATACATTTC
>CM032228.1:259135000-259177500 GCA_019009955.1 Riptortus pedestris
GCCAACCACTCAGAGCTGAACAGATAGATAGACATACTCTTCACCGGAAATGAACACAATTACTTAAATATATCTGAATATAGCGAATGTTTCCTTTATTGAAATCTATTTATTATATTTAGTAGTGCAATTTATAATGGTTGCATATCTCAGAAAGTAGAAGATTACACCAGTCTCTACACGAATTTGACGAGAGCCGAACATTTGGGGAAATGGCCGAACTAACTTTTGGCCCAATCTAATGAGCAAATCCGACAAGAGCCGATCTCGTCCTATATTTGCACACTCTTAATAACAATGTAGATATCGCGGTTAATATTCAAGATAGAATATTAATTTATATAACAATATTTATAGTAAATTTAATTTGCAATACGATTGGTTTTATACAATTTTTCGATCCGACGTATAGTAACGGAAATATTTCGAATTTTTAAGAATCCCTCCCCTACTTTACCACCCTCTCACTGGTCCGATTTCAACCATTAATGGACTTGATCTTTACTTTTCATCAAACGAATAAATATCGAATTTGGTAACTATCTGACAAAAATTACGACCGCAAGAGCGTTAACAGACAAATATATATAATTTTGAGCGTGCCTCGTTTTCGTCATCAGTCAGTAGGATTGATGGACATTTGAAGAAAGTTTTCGAAAATCGCGTAATGAGTAGGACCGCAAAAGCTGATTTCCCTTAAGGGAAACCTGCTAAACAATATTGGTTTTGAATGAAGAGTTGAGTGTCGATACGGCTTCGGGGTAGAGATGTGAATAGGACGTAGTCTGCCAGCTATTAGAGAAGGGCGGGGCCGCGTGTCATCCCCATACTGCGTAACTAGGTTTGGTGGTGAGTAACAAGTTTTAGAGGCACGTCCATTTAGTCGTCAACTCCAGGCCTTGCTCGTCTTTGTCGGCCGATAATCGTCTCCTCATTATAGCGATAGCTCAATTGCTGCTATTCTAAAGGCTATTTTAGTCAAAGCGATTCACACTTTATTCCAATAGGACCCCTTTCAACCACTACTTGCTCAATGTCAACAATTTATACTTGACTCTACCACAATCGGCAATTTGTCTGACATCTTTATCTGGCTTCTACTTGAGAATCAGCTACGTATTCTCAGCTGACGCCTTTGTGCCAATGGGAAAATGAGTATCTCGTATTACGCACCAACAGAGCCAACGAATTAAAGACAATTCATTTTAGTATGTTTATGCACGATTCTAACCACTGAGCTACGTTACTTATTTTTTATAAAAATACATTTTCTACTACCATTTTCATTTTTTTTAAAGGTTATTGCTAATAGATGATGTTGTTTGTAGGGTTTGCACAGCTTCAGAAAAGTGCCGGTTCCTTCAACCCACCTACCTCCTGCATGCCAGGTAAATTTATGTTTGAATTATTAATTGTTAATGCAAATAGCTATTTATTTATTTCATTTTTTTTAAATACTTCAATATATATGTGTTAATTAGCGGCACTCAATCGTTACCAAAGGGGATTTTTAATCATTGAAGGTATAATTAAATGCAAAACCAATTGTATTACTCCGAGTAATAAGGCCCAATTGTAAGTGGTTTGGCCAACTGCAAATTAACAAATTGTACATTTATTTATACTAATAAATCTTCATAAACTATCTACAAATAAACCTATATGATATTAAATCGAAGGTGAGGTATCCCTCCATTTGATATCATCTACCATGAGCGAGGTATCCCTCCATTTGATATCATCTACCATGAGCGAGGTATCCCTCCATTTGATATCATCTACCATGAGCGAGGTATCCCTCCATTTGATATCATCTACCATGAGCGAGGTATCCCTCCATTTGATATCATCTACCATGAGCGAGGTATCCCTCCATTTGATATCATCTACCATGAGCGAGGTATCCCTCCATTTGATATCATCTACCATGAGCGAGGTATCCCTCCATTTGATATCATCTACCATGAGCGAGGTATCCCTCCATTTGATATCATCTACCATGAGCGAGGTATCCCTCCATTTGATATCATCTACCATGAGCGAGGTATCGCTCCATTTTAGATAATCTACCATGAGCGAGGTATCCCTCCATTTGATATCATCTACCATGAGCGAGGTATCCCTCCATTTGATATCATCTACCATGAGCGAGGTATCCCTCCATTTGATATCATCTACCATGAGCGAGGTATCCCTCCATTTGATATCATCTACCATGAGCGAGGTATCCCTCCATTTGATATCATCTACCATGAGCGAGGTATCCCTCCATTTGATATCATCTACCATGAGCGAGGTATCCCTCCATTTGATATCATCTACCATGAGCGAGGTATCCCTCCATTTGATATCATCTACCATGAGCGAGGTATCCCTCCATTTGATATCATCTACCATGAGCGAGGTATCCCTCCATTTGATATCATCTACCATGAGCGAGGTATCCCTCCATTTGATATCATCTACCATGAGCGAGGTATCCCTCCATTTGATATCATCTACCATGAGCGAGGTATCCCTCCATTTGATATCATCTACCATGAGCGAGGTATCCCTCCATTTGATATCATCTACCATGAGCGAGGTATCCCTCCATTTGATATCATCTACCATGAGCGAGGTATCCCTCCATTTGATATCATCTACCATGAGCGAGGTATCCCTCCATTTGATATCATCTACCATGAGCGAGGTATCCCTCCATTTGATATCATCTACCTAAATGCAAAGAATCTCTTCTTGCAAGGAGTTCATCTCCTGCGGAGAAACCAATCGAAAATTCGCTTATAATAATTAAAATAAATAGTATATAATAAAATTTAATACTTAATGCTGAACCTATATTTAAAAATAAATATTTTAATACATTTTCGAATTAAATAAAACAATTTAAAATCTGGGACACTGGTTCATGTGCCTCCTACAGCAATCCGGGACACTGGTTCATGTGCCTCCCACAGCAATCCGGGACACTGGTTCATGTGCCTCCCACAGCAATCCGGGACACTGGTTCATGTGCCTCCCACAGCAATCCGGGACACTGGTTCATGTGCCGCCCACAGCAATCCGGGACACTGGTTCATGTGCCTCCCACAGCAATCCGGGACACTGGTTCATGTGCCGCCCACAGCAATCGGGGACACTGGTTCATGTGCCGCCCAGAGCAATCCGGGACACTGGTTCATGTGCCGCCCAGAGCAATCGGGGACACTGGTTCATGTGCCTCCCACAGCAATCCGGGACACTGGTTCATGTGCCTCCCACAGCAATCCGGGACACTGGTTCATGTGCCTCCCACAGCAATCCGGGACACTGGTTCATGTGCCTCCCACAGCAATCCGGGACACTGGTTCATGTGCCTCCCACAGCAATCCGGGACACTGGTTCATGTGCCTCCCACAGCAATCCGGGACACTGGTTCATGTGCCTCCCACAGCAATCCGGGACACTGGTTCATGTGCCTCCCACAGCAATCCGGGACACTGGTTCATGTGCCTCCCACAGCAATCCGGGACACTGGTTCATGTGCCTCCCACAGCAATCCGGGACACTGGTTCATGTGCCTCCCACAGCAATCCGGGACACTGGTTCATGTGCCGTCCACAGCAATCCGGGACACTGGTTCATGTGCCGTCCACAGCAATCCGGGACACTGGTTCATGTGCCTCCTACAGCAATCCGGGACACTGGTTCATGTGCCTCCCACAGCAATCCGGGACACTGGTTCATGTGCCTCCCACAGCAATCCGGGACACTGGTTCATGTGCCTCCCACAGCAATCCGGGACACTGGTTCATGTGCCTCCCACAGCAATCCGGGACACTGGTTCATGTGCCTCCCACAGCAATCCGGGACACTGGTTCATGTGCCTCCCACAGCAATCCGGGACACTGGTTCATGTGCCTCCCACAGCAATCCGGGACACTGGTTCATGTGCCGTCCACAGCAATCCGGGACACTGGTTCATGTGCCTCCCACAGCAATCCGGGACACTGGTTCATGTGCCTCCCACAGCAATCCGGGACACTGGTTCATGTGCCTCCCACAGCAATCCGGGACACTGGTTCATGTGCCTCCCACAGCAATCCGGGACACTGGTTCATGTGCCTCCCACAGCAATCCGGGACACTGGTTCATGTGCCTCCCACAGCAATCCGGGACTCTAGCTCATGTGCCTCTCACAGCAATCCGGGACACTAGTAGTATATTTTGATTTGTTTTTGAAGAGGCGTTAATGAAAATGGGAAATATGTAGGTAGATCTGCGATTAATAAAATTGAGTGAAATTATGAAGAGGTCTTTTTAAATATTGCCTTCCTCCTTTAAGCTTAACTGCGTTATGCTATGAATTTTGAAAAACCGATATGTCCTGACCCATGGAAGGAATGACTGAATGAGAAGTTCAATAACAATAGTAGCTTACAATACAAGAAATATAAATAAGTAAGTTAATATATTATGCTTAAAACAAATAAAGAAAAAGTATTTTTTAATACTTTCAATGCCTTTTGTATGGGGTGTTATTGTTGGTAGTCCCAAATTGGAGTACATGTCCTAACCTGCCATACCGGGAAGTGGAGTCATCCTGGATATGTGAAATGAATAACTTGGGAGGATCTGATGCCAGTTATCAGCTAGGAAAGGTTATCGGCAAGGAGAGGGGATGCCAAGATGGTAGTTAAGATGGCGGGCAGAGAGGGCTAATCGGAACCACCTCAACATGGGCCTATCCTCAATTACCATACCAGCTCCAACCCCTAAAATAAACCAAAATACCCATTCACCTCTTTCACCAATGAGCAAAGCCACTATTTCCCACAGACAAATTAGAGAGCGATACAACAATTCGAATGATGGCTTGCCAATTCTAACAAAAATCATGACTTCAAATGAAAGTCAACCCTATCCCCACTAAAATATAATATCAGGATCAATAAGAAGGCTAAGTCCTCTACTGTTTTTTAATATAATGCAGAGTGCACTTTCGGAGTCAACGCTCCATCCTCAGTGCCTGCTGATAAAAGCTGCGTTGCCTGGACCACGACCGCCGGCACTTGGCCTTCTTATTGATCCTGATCAATTGGTTCCTCTACCATCCAGCATATTCCAGAGATAAAAATATAATACTCCAATTAATTTAAATATTAAAGTTTTTTAATTGAATTTCCAAAGTCGAGCGTGGCCCCTACAACTTTAAACTAATCACAATAAAACACGGAAATAATTAACTAATTGATTCAAAATCCCATTTTCCCTTGAGCCATTTACAATGTTAAACCAGATTCACATTTGACTAACAATAACACTGGCTGGCTCCTTCCTTTGATTAACAATAACTGTGGCTGGCTACTTCCTTTGACCAACAATAACTGTGGCTGGCTACTTCCTTTGACTAACAATAACTGTGGCTGGCTACTTCCTTTGACCAACAATAACTGTGGCTGGCTACTTCCTTTGACCAACAATAACTGTGGCTGGCTCCTTCCTTTGACCAACAATAACTGTGGCTGGCTCCTTCCTTTGACCAACAATAACTGTGGCTGGCTCCTTCCTTTGACCAACAATAACTGTGGCTGGCTCCTTCCTTTGACCAACAATAACTGTGGCTGGCTCCTTCCTTTGACCAACAATAACTGTGGCTGGCTCCTTCCTTTGACCAACAATAACTGTGGCTGGCTCCTTCCTTTGACCAACAATAACTGTGGCTGGCTCCTTCCTTTGACCAACAATAACTGTGGCTGGCTCCTTCCTTTGACCAACAATAACTGTGGCTGGCTCCTTCCTTTGACCAACAATAACTGTGGCTGGCTACTTCCTTTGACCAACAATAACTGTGGCTGGCTCCTTCCTTTGACCAACAATAACTGTGGCTGGCTCCTTCCTTTGACCAACAATAACTGTGGCTGGCTCCTTCCTTTGACCAACAATAACTGTGGCTGGCTCCTTCCTTTGACCAACAATAACTGTGGCTGGCTCCTTCCTTTGACCAACAATAACTGTGGCTGGCTACTTCCTTTGACCAACAATAACTGTGGCTGGCTCCTTCCTTTGACCAACAATAACTGTGGCTGGCTCCTTCCTTTGACCAACAATAACTGTGGCTGGCTCCTTCCTTTGACCAACAATAACTGTGGCTGGCTCCTTCCTTTGACCAACAATAACTGTGGCTGGCTCCTTCCTTTGACCAACAATAACTGTGGCTGGCTCCTTCCTTTGACCAACAATAACTGTGGCTGGCTACTTCCTTTGACCAACAATAACTGTGGCTGGCTACTTCCTTTGACCAACAATAACTGTGGCTGGCTACTTCCTTTGACCGACAATAACTGTGGCTGGCTACTTCCTTTGACCGACAATAACTGTGGCTGGCTACTTCCTTTGACCGACAATAACTGTGGCTGGCTACTTCCTTTGACCAACAATAACTGTGGCTGGCTCCTTCCTTTGACCAACAATAACTGTGGCTGGCTACTTCCTTTGACCAACAATAACTGTGGCTGGCTCCTTCCTTTGACCAACAATAACTGTGGCTGGCTCCTTCCTTTGACCAACAATATTAACAAAGATATTTACTTTCTTTTTTACTTTTACATGTTCTAAATTTTGGTTGGAAGCAAGATGAATGAAAGGGTTTAAATATTGGATATGTTGTTGATAAATAGGAAGCAAGGAGAGAAGTTATAAATGGTATTTACAAAAGGAGAGAGGTGTTGTTGGTATAATAAGTAGTTGTTACAAGTATATTTGAGTGGGGGGCTAGAGGGCTTAGCACATTTACTGTTCTAATTGTAGAAATTTAGAGTGGCCTACACTTAGTTGGTTCTGGCATTTAGTGAGTAGAATTGTAGAAATTTTGAGACTTAACAAGATATGTCCGCTCCACACCTCATTAGCAGCCAATCCCCCCCCCCTTACTCTCTCTCCGGGGGCACTTTTGCAGTTCAACTCGTTATTTTTTCTTTCGCCCTCCCTCCCGTGTCTTTCAAATTATTCCTTCCTTTGCCTTCCAACTCTCTTCTAGTTGGAGGAAACACGACCCCTCTGTCCTCTATTAGTCTCGAATCCTGTTTAGCCTCTCTCCATGAGCCCTCTCAATTATGCAGTATTTGTTGGAAATTAATTACAACCTTATATTTGGAACTTGTTTGAACGAAACACGGTACTTTTGCCAGAGAAAGGCTTTGAATTGTCATCATGGGCTTGTCCTGAGAGAGCTAACGAGGGAGCTCAAAACACAATATCTTGAATAACTCCACCCCATACCCAAAGTTAAAACAGTGTACTGAATGCCATTACTGGTTTTTGGAATAAAAAAATGTCTTGTAATAACAAGCCAAGTAAATGTGTCTTACTTTAGTAGCTGCGGAGAAATTCTGTTTCCCGCCCAAAGCAATTATGGCAGACCATGAAAAAGAGATGTAAAAATGTAATATTAAAGAACAAATATTCTGATATTCAAGAATATTGGGAGTCTCATTTAGAAGTTACCGGCAACCATTTATATAATTGTACATATACGAGAATATATAGGAATTCCAACAAAAAGTAGTTGTGCCATTTAAACGTAGAAAAACGAAAAATGCTCATTAGAGAACTAGGCTAATTCCTTTGTCCCATAATCGAAATGCGATAAATAGTAGTTTCAAAACCGTCAAAATATTCGAAAAACTTGTTAATAACTTGTAGCCTTGACGTGATGTATATATACTAGCGGGCCCGACAGGCGTTGTCCTGCATGATATTTCAAGCGATTAGGATATTTAATTTAATAATACTATGTTTAAAACAAAGCTACTTTTGTTAAGCGCAGGTTTGCCTAAAAACAAATAGAAAATTAAATATTGCGATTTTACAACCCTTACAACCCCCATTTCCGTTCGAATCTAAAAAATTTAAGATACATAATAATCATAGAAAAACTAATACTAATTTACATACCGAGTTTTGTTTAGTTCGGTTCAATCGTTGATGCCCAATAAAATTGTTGGCCCCACTTTACTTTTTTAGTGTATATCTCGTTTATACTTTGTTATATGACAGAAGTAAATATAACAAAAGTTACTCTAATTATCAAAATAAATAAATTTTGTCCTTTGGATATTTGCCAAAAGACCAATAGGAAACGAAATATAGCTATTATTAATTGTAGGCCTCCCTCACGACCCCCACTCCTGCTCCATCTGCCAAGCTGATCTGTGACGCTAAACCTCACGTCCCCCAAACGCCTACATAAAATTCATTCAAATCGGTCCAGACGTCTAGGAGTTCAGTATCATACACACCAACAGTGGAACTATATATATATATATATATATATATATATATATATATATATATATATATATATATCTTTGATCTGTGTTGAGATTAATGGTTAAATTTGATATTTAAGTATTTAATGTAAAACTGAGATAGGTGGGAAATGAACCAAATTTATCTATCTAGCATATAGTACTGGAATGCCACAAATATACGAGAAGAATTGGATATTTCCAATAATATAGCAGGTCCCCTTGGGGATGAGCCCAAAAGAGATAGATAAATTAATTTCTTGAAAATGACAAACTTGCTGCTGTTTGCTTTTTTGGATGACGGCTGATTAATGAGTGAATCGCCACCAGAAATAAGAATTTTTCTCCAATTGTGGTTGGCTACAGTTGTTCTCTAAATCCAATACTAACCGACATATTCCGATATTCTATATTGGATTCATCTTTAATTGTATCGGTCCACTAAACGTCCAGTTCAAATTTCCAGTCGTCAGGCATCAAATTAGAGAAAAGATGGAGAATAAACGAAAGCTGCTAAGTTTGTGGATGATATTTTTTTTTTGTTTGTCTCGAAATGTGTTTGATGAGATAAGTAGCTGTTGACTGTGGCTTGATGATGCGGGCATGGTTGACTGTGGCGTGATGATGCGGGCATGGTTGACTCGAGGATCAACAGCCAATCAACATAGAGCCCTCTTCACTTCTTACCCCCCCCCCCCTTCATCCACATTTCCATATATACTCTTCTCTTATCGCTGTTCATAAGCCATCTTCAATTGATAACAAAGCCATTTATCTTATCCCTTATCAGCGAGCAACAAATCGATTACTTCAAAAATCATTAATTGCTAAAATAAAAAGATATAATAATGCTACGGAACAAATACATATAAATAGCTCCTAAATCGCGTGATCATTACAACAGTCACGCACAAACAAATATATAAACATTTTTAAATTCCGAATTAACTGGCAAATATTTATTTTATTCTACTTATTTATATTAAATTATTAAATTGTTTATTAACGTCTACCTTTTGCAACTAAGGATAATTGGTCTACAGGTTACCACCCTTTTCTAACCAGGGTGGGACTAATGATTTTATTTAACGAATTCCATCACTAAATAGATTCCTATTGTACAGACAAGGAATGGACACGACATTCTACGTTAACCATGTGAGATTAAGGACAACGCCTTAGCTCTCATGGCTAACCTGAGCCATTCTACGTTAACCATGTGAGATTAAGGACAACGCCTTAGCTCTCATGGCTAACCTGAGCCATTCTACGTTAACCATGTGAGATTAAGGACAACGCCTTAGCTCTCATGGCTAACCTGAGCCATTCTACGTTAACCATGTGAGATTAAGGACAACGCCTTAGCTCTGATGGCTAACCTGAGCCATTCTGCGTTAACCATGTGAGATTAAGGACAACGCCTTAGCTCTGATGGCTAACCTGAGCCATTCTGCGTTAACCATGTGAGATTAAGGACAACGCCTTAGCTCTCATGGCTAACCTGAGCCATTCTACCAATTCTACCCAGCCAGGAACGACACCATTTATTTGGGAGTTCTAGCTTGGCCTGTCATAGCCTGACCAAGGAACGCCTTCCCATCTAAATAGCAACTGGAAATAAATACATTTCTAATAGGAGTCTTTACCTTCGGGCAATTCAACAAAATAAATAAATATAATATTAATATATATATATATATAATATATTAATATTATATTTATTTATTTTGTTGAATTGACCGAAGGTAAAGATATATATGTATATATACGAAATAAAAATAACAACGCAAAAAATGCTAACAGCCGTTATAACTCATTGGTAATTAATGAACTGAAAGGTTTCATCAGATCCAATTTACGTCATTGATAATTTGTTTTTCTTTGGTAATAAATTGCATTGAGACTGTCTCTTTCATTGGGTATTTTTTGAAATTAAATGAAGGTATTTAGTCCCCATTGGTTTATTCAACATACGACAGAGTTTTATTTACATAGATTGTATTTGGAGTAATAGCAGTATCTGCTAAAAATGATTTAAATGTTAAATCGAAGCAAACATATCTTAATAATTGAAATAAGAGCTTTTAGTGATGGACTTTTGCTAATAGAATTATAGAAAGATGTCATTTGCCAATGAAGCTAAGTCAAACAATTGGATCAACACAGGTGCAACAACTCAAACACCAATAGTTTGCTAGTCTCATTTCATTATTGGTTAGTTTTCTACAACCATGTCCTCCCCCCCCCCCAGATTGGATCAACACAGGTGCAACAACTCAAACACCAATAGTTTGCTAGTCTCATTTCATTATTGGTTAGTTTTCTACAACCATGCCCTCCCCCCCCCCCAGATTGGATCAACACCGGTGCAACAACTCAAACACCAATAGTTTGCTAGTCTCATTTCATTATTGGTTAGTTTTCTACAACCATGTCCTCCCCCCCCCCAGATTGGATCAACACAGGTGCAACAACTCAAACACCAATAGTTTGCTAGTCTCATTTCATTATTGGTTAGTTTTCTTCAACCATGTCCTCCCCCCCCCAGATTGGATCAACACAGGTGCAACAAGTCAAACACCAACAGTTTGCTAGTCTCATTTCATTATTGGTTAGTTTTTCTACAACCATGCCCCCCCCCCCCCCAGTTTGGATCAACCAAGGTGCAACAACTCAAACACCAATAGTTTGCTAGTCTCATTTCATTATTGGTTAGTTTTCTACAACCATGTCCTCCCCCCCCCCAGATTGGATCAACACAGGTGCAACAACTCAAACACCAATAGTTTGCTAGTCTCATTTCATTATTGGTTAGTTTTCTACAACCATGTCCTCCCCCCCCCCAGATTGGATCAACACAGGTGCAACAACTCAAACAGAAATAGGTTGCTAGTCTCATTTCATTATTGGTTAGTTTTCTACAACCATGTCCTCCCCCCCCCCCAGATTGGATCAACACAGGTGCAACAACTCAAACACCAACAGTTTGCTAGTCTCATTTCATTATTGGTTAGTTTTCTTCAACCATGTCCTCCCCCCCCCCAGATTGGATCAACACAGGTGCAACAAGTCAAACACCAACAGTTTGCTAGTCTCATTTCATTATTGGTTAGTTTTCTTCAACCATGTCCGCCCCCCCCCAGATTGGATCAACACAGGTGCAACAACTCAAACACCAATAGTTTGCTAGTCTCATTTCATTATTGGTTAGTTTTCTTCAACCATGTCCTCCCCCCCCCCCCAGATTGGATCAACACAGGTGCAACAACTCAAACACCAATAGTTTGCTAGTCTCATTTCATTATTGGTTAGTTTTCTTCAACCATGTCCTCCCCCCCCCCAGATTGGATCAACACAGGTGCAACAACTCAAACACCAATAGTTTGCTAGTCTCATTTCATTATTGGTTAGTTTTCTACAACCATGTCCTCCCCCCCCCCCAGATTGGATCAACACAGGTGCAACAACTCAAACACCAATAGTTTGCTAGTCTCATTTCATTATTGGTTAGTTTTCTACAACCATGTCCTCCCCCCCCCCCAGATTGGATCAACACAGGTGCAACAACTCAAACACCAACAGTTTGCTAGTCTCATTTCATTATTGGTTAGTTTTCTTCAACCATGTCCTCCCCCCCCAGATTCCTCTCCCCTTAAATAATCATCTCCTTCTCCCGAATTTATTTATTCTAATTTACTAAACATTGATATTTTTCGCCAGCAAATCGATTATAATTGTTATCTAATCAGTTTAGAAGTAGTTTAATTCGATAACATAGAACCGATTTAGAGTTCAACTCCCACAAGAAGAATTGGATAAATAAGAAAACTTACAGTCAGGATAAGCAATATGATTCGATATTAAATTCATAATTGTCCTGATACTTGTAGGTGAAATAGATAATTGGCTAGATATATAGCAGACATACATTACAAAACTGCCAAGCTAGGTGAGAGACTTGAAGTATATAAAAGGTTATATATAAGATAGGCATGCAATAGGTAACAGCCTAATTATATGACAGACATCATATGTAGAATGGGATAGTATAATGATTCAGCTGCAATAGATAATTGGCTAGATATATAGCAGACATACATTACAAAACTGCCAAGCTAGGTGAGAGACTTGAAGTATATAAAAGGTTATATATAAGATAGGCATGCAATAGGTAACAGCCTAGTTATATGACAGACATCATATGTAGAATGGGATAGTATAATGATTCAGCTGCAATAGATAATTGGCGCAATATATCCAATATCAACGTGGCTAGTTATGTTAAGGAGTGTTCAATGGTCGCCTATTCGCCACAAATATCATAGACATCCAATTCTAAAGGCTCCAATTATATCATTGACATGGAAAGCATAATTGGCTAACCATATGACAAGAAATCAATACCAAATTACCATTTTAATGCTTGGTTTTATATATTTATGGGAATAAATATAAAACAGACATACTGTAGCTGATTGCCGAGTTTTATCAAGTAGTTAATTGGCCTGGTATATGATAGATATACAATACATAATTACCCACACATTCTAACAGACATTAAATAGATAATTAGCTAGATATATGATAGATATGCAATACTTACATACGCTAGATATGGGATAGATTATTGGCTAGATATATGATAGACATGCAGTACCTACATACGGTAGACATGGGATAGATAATTGGCTAGATATATGATAGACATGCAATACCTACATACGGTAGACATGGGATAGATAATTGGCTAGATATATGATAGACATGCAATACCTAGATACGGTAGACATGGGATAGATAATTGGCTAGATATATGATAGACATGCAATACCTACATACGGTAGACATGGGATAGATAATTGGCTAGATATATGATAGACATGCAATACCTAGATACGCTAGATATGGGATAGATTATTGGCTAGATATATGATAGACATGCCGTACCTAGATACGGTAGACATGGGATAGATAATTGGCTAGATATGTGATAGACATGCAGTACCTACATACGGTAGACATGGGATAGATAATTGGCTAGATATATGATAGACATGCAATACCTACATACGGTAGACATGGGATAGATAATTGGCTAGATATATGATAGACATGCAGTACCTACATACGGTAGACATGGGATAGATAATTGGCTAGATATATGATAGACATGCAGTACCTACATACGGTAGACATGGGATAGATAATTGGCTAGATATATGATAGACATGCAGTACCTACATACGGTAGACATGGGATAGATAATTGGCTAGATATATGATAGACATGCAATACCTGCATACGGTAGACATGGGATAGATAATTGGCTAGATATATGATAGACATGGAATACCTACATACGGTAGACATGGGATAGATAATTGGCTAGATATATGATAGAAATGGGCTATATGATTGGCTAGATATATGATGGGCAGAGATGAAATAGATAATTGGGCCTGTTTATATATGATAGGAGTCCTATTAGGGAGTTAAGGTCTGTATTTGATTTGGTCCTAGCTGAGATAATTTAATTTGAGGGACATTATTCCAGTGAGTAGGCGAGTAGGCTTCCGGCTGTCGTTGTTTAGTCAACTGTGTTTGACAGCCGTCATGGGTGAGAGAGAGGGCGAGAGGAAGGGGTAGGGAATAGAGAGAGAGCGAGAGAGTGGGGGGGGTGAGAGAGAGAGAGAGAGTGAGGAGAGAGAGAGAGAGGGAGAGGGAGAGGGAGAGAGAGAGAGAGAGAGAGAGAGAGAGAGAGAGAGAGAGAGAGAGAGAGAGAGAGAGAGAGAGAGAGAGAGAGAGAGACTGTTTGATGTTTCGGCCCATATTATATTTAACTCATCAGCACTAATCAAACAAGGGCTTTTTGTCTCTTTGTGTGTTTTGAATGCCTCACTGGGCTGAAAATTAATCATTAGGCTCATATTTCGGGGTTTTTATAGTTAGGTCTGTCAGCTCTACATTTCGCGGGGTTTATTAGAATCAAATAGCTGAATATTCTACATCATTGGATTCAGGACTAATTTCTCTATGTCTCTTTATTCCGTTTCACTGTAATTCCAATTACATAGAATAGCTTATTAGGAAGGACGATATTTGCATTAATTAAGTTATTTAATTATATCCATAGCTACAGTAAATTAGCTGTGTGGGTGTGTGTATATATATATTTCCCTTAAGGAAAATCTGCTAAAAGATCATCAGGTTTAATAAATTGTGCTACTAAAAATATTAAATTAGAACACAATATTATAACGGTGTTGCGCGAAAGGTGTCTTTTATACTGAACAGATGTAACTTAAATTGTTATTATAAACAAAGAGAAAGAGGCATAGGAAATGAAATATATCCTTGCTGAAAATCAAGCAACTACTACAAAATGTCCTATCGAGAAACGAACTGCTGGGAAGCAGACGAGACATCCTTATTCATTCTATTCTTCATTGATTCAACAGTAAGAGCATAACAAAACAAGAAATGTAAGATAGAAAAAAGTCACTTGTAATATAATACTATTTGAAAATATCATGGATTGTTGTGGGCGTTTACTCTAGGCTCAAATAGATTAATAAGTACTTTAATATTAAAGTAAGAGAAAATTCATAGAAAAAGCCATTTTAAGAGAATCATTTATCAGCAAGATAAGATGTATAACATTTTAAGAGAATGATTAATCAGCAAGATAAGATGTATAACATTTTTAGAGAATGATTTATCAGCAAGATAAGATGTTTCTCATTTTAAGAAAATGATTTATCAGCAAGATAAGATGTAAAACATTTTAAGAGAATGATTTATCAGCAAGATAAGATGTATCACATTTTAAGAGAACGATTTATCAGCAAGATAAGATGTATAACATTATAAGAGAATGATTTATCAGCAAGATAAGATGTTTCTCATTTTAAGAAAATGATTTATCAGCAAGATAAGATGTAAAACATTTTAAGAGAATGATTTATCAGCAAGATAAGATGTATAACTTAATAAGAGAATGATTTATCAGCAAGATAAGATGTATAACTTAATAAGAGAATGATTTATCAGCAAGATAAGATGTATAACATTATAAGAGAATGATTTATCAGCAAGATAAGATGTATCTCATTTTAAGAAAATGATTTATCAGCAAGATAAGATGTATAACATTTTAAGAGAATGATTTATCAGCAAGATAAGATGTATCACATTTTAAGAGAATGATTTATCAGCAAGATAAGATGTACAACATTTTAGGTGAATGACTTATCAGCAAGATGAGATGTATAAAATTATAATAGAATGATTTATCAGCAAGATAAGATGTATCACATTTTAGGGGAATGACTTATCAGCAGGAATCAAGATATGATGTATAAAATTATATTAGAATGATTTATCAGATAGATAAGATTTATAAAATTTAAAGAGAATGATTTATCAGCAAGATAAGATGTATCACATTTTAGGTGAATGACTTATCAGCAAGATAAGATGTATATAATTATAATAGAATGACTTATCAGCATGATAAGAAGTACATTTTAGGTGAATGACTTATCAGCAAGATAAAATGTATATTTTAGGTGAATGACTTATCAGCAAGATAAAATGTATATTTTAGGTGAATGACTTATCAGCAAGATATGATGTATAACATTTTAGGTAAATGACTTATCAGCAAGATATGATGTATAACATTTTAGGTGAATGATTTATCAGCAAGATGAGATGTATAAAA
Source organism: Riptortus pedestris (assembly GCA_019009955.1). Lineage (NCBI taxonomy): Eukaryota > Metazoa > Arthropoda > Insecta > Hemiptera > Alydidae > Riptortus > Riptortus pedestris. Next base: position 259,151,015 of record CM032228.1, read on the forward strand.
TTATAATAGAATGATTTATCAGCAAGATAAGATGTATCACATTTTAGGTGAATGACTTATCAGCAAGATATGATGTATAACATTTTAGGTGAATGACTTATCAGCAAGATAAAATGTACATTTTAGGTGAATGACTTATCAGCAAGATATGATGTATAACATTTTAGGTAAATGACTTATCAGCAAGGTAAGATGTATAACATTTTAAGAGAATGATTTATCAGCAAGATGAGATGTATAACATTCTAAGAGAATGATTTATCAGCAAGATGAGATGTATAAAATTATAATAAAATGATTTATCAGCAAGATATGATGTATAACATTTTAGGTAAATGACTTATCAGCAAGATATGATGTATAACATTTTAGGTGAATGATTTATCAGCAAGATGAGATGTATAAAATTATAATAGAATGATTTATCAGCAAGATAAGATGTATCACATTTTAGGTGAATGACTTATCAGCAAGATAAGATGTATATAATTATAATAGAATGACTTATCAGCAAGATAAGATGTATAAAATTATAATAGAATGATTTATCAGCAAGATAAGATTTATTTTTTCGTACGCATTAGTTGCTTCAATGAAAGCAATATTTGAAGTTATCGTTTCTAACAATTCTGCAGGGATATTAACCATGATTCAATTCTGCAGGGATAGTAACCATGATTCACTTCTGCAGGGATAATAACCATGATTCAATTCTGCAGGGATAATAACCATGATTCAATTCTGCAGGGATAGTAACCATGATTCAATTCTGCCGGGATAGTAGCCATGATTCAATTCTGCAGGGATAATAACCATGATTCAATTCTGCAGGGATAGTAACCATGATTCAATTCTGCCGGGATAGTAGCCATGATTCAATTCTGCAGGGATAGTAGCCATGATTCAATTCTGCCGGGATAATAACCATGATTCAATTCTGCAGGGATAGTAACAATGTTGATATTCTGCCGGGATAGTAACAATGATTCAGTTCTGCCGGGATAGTAGCCATGATTCAATTCTGCCGGGATAGTAACCATGTTGATATTCTGCCGGGATAGTAACCATGATTCAATTCTGCCGGGATAGTAACCATGTTGATATTCTGCCGGGATAGTAACCATGATTCAATTGTGCCGGGATAGTAACCATGATTCAATTGTGCCGGGATAGTAACCATGTTGATATTCTGCCGGGATAGTAACCATGATTCAATTGTGCCGGGATAGTAACCATGTTGATATTCTGCCGGGATAATATCCACGAAAGAGGTTTGAGCAGTCGCCGTAGTAACCATGATTCAATTGTGCCGGGATAGTAACATGATGGCAGTTGCCTAGTAACCAGATTCAATTGTGCCGGGATAGCCGTTAGTGGTTTGGCCTATTTTGGTTATTCGTCAAATTCATTGATTGTGAGTAAAATGGCTGAATTGGGGAGATGAACCTAGCGGCAAACTTCAATATAGATTCAATTGTCCCATTAACCATTATCTTTGAAAGTGTGGCAGAACCTGATTCACTTGTTCTACAAAAACTTTCTAATTCTATTGCCGTCTTACAACGCGACATCTTTTGTACTAAATTAGTGTTCTCAGCAATAATTCAATGTATGTAAGGCTCAAGTTATCTGTTTGTACGATGTCGTGTCTGTTTCTGTTTGCCATGCAAAATGTTTTGTAATTTGACGATATTAGAATTATTGACCCTGAAGTGGTTTATTGATACTTCCATTCTCTGGAAGACTTTTAATTTCCATTTATTGCTTCGATAATAAACTGGTCAGCAAGGGAGAAATAGATGTGCCGGGATAGTAACCATGATTCAATACTGTGCCGGGATAGTAACCATGATTCAATTCTTGCCGGGATAGTAACCATGATTCAATTGTGCCGGGATAGTAACCATGATTCAATTGTGACGGGATAGTAACCATGATTCAATTCTGCCTGGATAGTAACCATGATTCAATTGTGCCGGGATAGTAACCATGATCCAATTCTTGCCGGGATAGTAACCATGATTCAATTGTGCCGGGGATAGTTACCATGATTCAATTGTGCCGGGATAGTAACCATGATTCAATACTGCCGGGATAGTTAACCATGATTCAATACTGCCGGGTTAGTAACCATGAGTCAATTCTGCCGGGATAGTAACCATGATTCAATTGTGCCGGGATAGTAACCATGATTCAATTGTGCCGGGATAGTAACCATGATTCAATTGTGCCGGGATAGTAACCATGATTCAATTGTGCCTGGGATAGTAAACCATGATTCAATTCTTGCCGGGATAGTAACCATGATTCAATTGTGCCGGGATAGTAACCATGATTCAATTGTGCCGGGATAGTAACCATGATTTCAATTGTGCCGGGATAGTAACCATGTTTATATTCTGCCGGGATATTAACCATGATTCAATTCTGCCGGGATAGTAACCATGATTCAATTGTGCCGGGATAGTAGCCATGATTCAATACTGCCGGGATAGTAACCATGTTGATATTCTGCCGGGATATTAACCATGATTCAATTCTGCCGGGATAGTAACCATGATCCAATTGTGCCGGGATAGTAACCATGGTGAAATTCTTCCGGGATAGTAACCATGATTCAATTGTGCCGGGATAGTAACCATGATTAATTGTGCCGGGATAGTAAACCATGATTCAATTGTGCCGGATAGTAACAATGATTCAATTGTGCCGGGATAGTAACCATGATTCAATTGTGCCGGCATTGTGGGATAGTAAACCATGGTTTCAATTGTGCTGGGATGTGCTTGGTAACCTGATTATGTAACCATGATCCAATTGTGCCGGGATAGTAACCATGTTGATATTCTGCCGGGATAATATCCACGAAAGAGGTTTGAGCCAGTCGGCGTCGGTTCTAACCATTTCTAACAATGGCAGTTGCCTAGAATGGCAACAGGCGGAGCCGTTAGTGGTTTGGCCTATTTTGGTTATTCGTCAAATTCATTGATTGTGAGTATGGCTGAATGGGGAGATGAACTAGCGGCAAACTTCAATAGATTCAGATAATTCCCATTAACCATTATCTTTGAAAGTGTGGCAGAACTGCTCACTTGTTCTACAAAACTTTCTAATTCTATTGCCGTCTTTCAACGCGACATCTTTTGTACTAAATTAGTGTTCTCAGCAATAATTCAATGTATGTAAGGCTCAAGTTATCTGTTTGTACGATGTCGTGTCTGTTTCTGTTTGCCATGCAAAATGTTTTGTAATTTGACGATATTAGAATTATTGACCCTGAAGTGGTTTATTGATACTTCCATTCTCTGGAAGACTTTTAATTTCCATTTATTGCTTCGATAATAAACTGGTCAGCAAGGGAGAAATAGATGTGAGAGTTAGTTACAAGTTGAATGATGATGGTTGATGAATGTTGCAAGCTAAGAGCAACCGATCCACTATGAACCAGCCATCAGCTCATATTGTTAATCAACAAGAACCCTATGAAACAAGTCTTCATATTAAAGCTAGTCGTTAGATGTATAGTCATTTAGTAGATTACCAATAGTAGATATCAGATAGAGACCATAACAAATAATAAAATGTCCATTAGATCATTTATTGTCGCCCTGCTTCGATACACTAGTAAACATAGCCAGTAATATTATTAATAAGATAAAGTCCTAGGAGCTATACAGAAATTGTAGAGTCTCAGATTAATTTAGCTTATTATCTATACATGGATACGATAATATAGTTGTTTGCAACCTGCACTCTTATTATTTCAGGAAAATGCCCATTGGCATTATACGTACAACTCTCCGAATGAAATGTATTTAATAAAAAGAAAAAAAAGAAGAAATTTATACAGGAAACAATAATAAATACTGATTTTCACTAAAGGGTATAGTTGTAGTGGTTGTCCGTTGCCTCCTGCATCAGACGGACTAATAGGAATTGTAAAACATTGAAAAATTCCATTTATTGTGGGGGAAATTGATATATGGCTGAGCATACATGACTTAACTGATAACAGCTGTTCACCAATGCGAGAGAGAAAGAGGATATGTCCATGGTTCCTTTTATAACTAGTTAACATGTATTATATGTATTATAATTGATTGGCAAGAGAGAAAGTGGATATGCCCATGGTTCCTTTTATAACTAGTTAACATGTATTATATGTATTATAATTGATTGGCGAGAGAGAAAGTGGATATGTCCATGGTTCCTTTTATAACTAGTTAACATGTATTATATGTATTATAATTGATTGGCAAGAGAGAAAGTGGATATGTCCATGGTTCCTTTTATAACTAGTTAACATGTATTATATGTATTATAATTGGTTGGCAAGAGAGACATTTCTTTTGGACAAAGCCCTATTTATTTCAACTAGGACGAAACGAACGCCATAAATATGAAATATCTGATCGAAATGGCTGCCGAGTTGGAGCGACCTTGCCAGTTGTTTGCTCCTCTTGGTCTCACTGACGATGAACACATGTTTGCTTATCGTTTCGTATGTTTGACCAATGTTAAAGCTCAACGATATGGCCAAACGCTACTAAACTAATAAATATGACCAAAGGGAATTGACGTTTTAAAATAAATTATTAAACCTAAATTGGCAAAGAATGAAAATAAAACCACACAAAATAAGCTAGTTATTGGGCCGAATGTAGTCTCTACCTACAAACCACGCAGAATCACTTAGTTATTCTACCCAAAGTAATCAATTTTCTAAATTTGTATAGATAACTATGTTAGCCGAGAAAATGGTTAAAGGGACGGAGGGAATGTTTGATGAGAGTGATAATACAAAATAAAAAATCACTTAGCACCTAGAATTCAAATACAATTTCTTTTTGATCTCCAATAATTTAATCCACGAATTATGGCCGATAATATTCTCTGATGGGGTGCACAAGAGGTATTTCAGACTTAGTTTTTTGTATTTCATTACATTATTGAGTACATATTATTTCTGTTATTGTAAATCGTTCAAATCAAGTTTTTTTATACAACTTGGACAAGGCTATTTGTCCTGCTACTGTATTTTGTGTAGGTGAGAATGATGTTGGAGGTACATATTGGCACCTGGAACATGTCAGTAGCTTCCTCCAGCCCAACCCAACCTAGTATCTCCTTCACAGATAAACCAACGGTTATTGGCAACTGTCACTAATATATATATATATATATATATATATATATATATATATATATATATATATATATATATACTAGCTCAGATACCCGGCTTCGCTCGGGCATTCATTTGAGGCTGAATGTTGATGGTATTTTTTTGGCAAGGCTTTATTTTGCACAAAATTTTGACATTTACCCGTCCCAGTGTTTAGGGTTAATACCCGTCGTTTCTGTGGATTTGTTAATAATAAAATTAATTTTTTATGTAAGACTTCACTGTCCTCCATATTGTCATATTTCCCGCTTCCTGTGCATTATGCATAGATTTGAATTATTAAGGACTAAATATTAACATACATTTGAATTAATTTTTCCAGGTGAGGTACCTGGTAGTTCATATTGAAAAGAATTCTTGAGCAAATTTCTCTAATTTTTTCTCAAAATAAACAACTTTTGTTATGTGCATATTTGCCGAAACTACAATAGGAAACGAAATATCACTATTATTAATTTCAGGCCTCCCTTATAACCCCCATTCCTGCCTGTCCCTAGAAATAGTATGGCTTTTTATAAGGAAGGTGTTAGTGCTAATACACATACTGAGTGTTTTATTTAGTTCGGTTGAGTCTTTTGTGCCAAATAAAATTTTTTACTTCCGCTATAATTTTTAGCGTATATCTCGTTTATAATTCGGTATACGAAAAAAGTGTATATAACAAAAGTTACTCTAAATAGCAAAATAAACAACTTTTGTTATGTTCATATTTGCCGATAAACCAATAGGAAACGAAATATCTCTATTTTTAATTTCTGGCTTCTTTAAAATCCTCACTCCTGCCCGTCCCTAGAAATGTTGGTATGGCTTCTTATAATGAAAGCGTTAGTGCTAATACACATACCGAGTTTTATTTATTTCGGTTGGGTCTTTTGTCCCAAATAATATTGTTGACTCCCGCTATAGTCATAAGCGTATAACTCATTTAAACTTCGGAATACGATGAAAGTGTTTATGACAAAAGTTACTCTAAATAACAAAATAAACAACTTTTGTTATGTGCATATTTGCGAAAAAAACCAATAGAAAACGAAATATCACGACTTTTAATTTCAGGCCTCCCTTATAACCCCCACTCCTGTTCGTCTCAGAGAAAATTAATATAGCCTATCTCTCAAGTTGGACCAGACTGCTCACGGTGTGCCAATTTAATTTAAAATCGGTTAAATAGTTTAGGAGTCCATCGCGGACAAACATCGTGACAGGAGATTTATATATATTAAGATATATATATATATATATATATATATATATATATATATATATACTAGCTAAGGTACCCGGCTTCGCTTGGGAAATCATTAGAGGCTGAATATTGAGGGTATTTTTATAGCAAGGCTTCAATGTGTACAATTATACTTCCTGTCTGGGCGTATTATTTTTCCATAAGGGTAACTGTGGGGACTTATAGAATAGAAAATTTAGTTAAAAAGAGTAAATGAAAATGAGTTTCCATTCAATCCCTCTCTACTGTTGGCACACCGTGAATAATTCAAATCAGGACCATGGATAGCATTTATTATAATGAAATAGTATCTATAATGCACATATTTTCTGACAAACCCACTCCGAGCACACAGTTTAGAAATACTCGGTTATAAGTAGAAAGAAATTCCAATAGTGCCAGCATTTAACAGGAAATAAGTTAACACAATTAACTGCATGGGTCTCCGTGCTACTTTCCCTTCCGCTTGAGATTTATAATATCACTAATCCGAATTATAAATAGAACTACCATATAAGTCGAAACACATTATCACGCCTATATCAAATAAACATTAATTAGTACTAATACAATTGGTTACCCCCGCTATAGTTTTAGCGTATACCTCGTTTATACTTTGTTAAACGACAAAAGTGGATGCATCAAAAGTTACTCTAAATAACAAAATAAAAACCTGTAATGTGCATGAGATAATAGGCTTCCAGGATAACCCCCCTCCCCCCGTGTCATCCACAGAAATGTAACATAGCTTATTTTCCTGGAAGAGAGGATACTAATTCTCATACCGAGTTTTGTTTGATTCGGTTGTTTTTTGCACCCAATAATAATGTTGACTTCCGCTATAGGTTTTAGCGTATATCTCGTTTATACTCCAGGATACGAAAAAAGTATATATAACAAAAGCTACTTTAAATAACACAATAAGCAACGTATGTTACGTGCATCCGTTGAAAAACCAATGGGAAACGGAATATTGCAATTTTCATTCCAGGCCTCCCTTATAACCACCACAACCGTTTGGACCTAAACATTTTAATATAGCTTACAATCATGGAAAAATTAATGCTAATTCACATACCGAGTTTTATTATGTTCGGTTCAACTCTTCTTACTGATCGCATTAAGTCCTCTTACCGAACGTATTATGTCCAATGTGTCTATGCCTAGAGAGGCTAATCAACAAACTGTAAATAAGAAAGGGTAGAAAAAAAAACAACAAATTCTCCAGTTGCCTGCAGGAGCCGCCTAACATTATTCAGCGTCAATATACCACTGGTTTGGCCTTTAAAATAATTACAACGGATAGTGCGCTAACAGACAAATATATATCATATTGAGTAGAGCTCATTCTCCTCATCTACTAGGTAGGATCGATGGACATTTGTGGACGTTTTTCGAAAATCGCGCCATGTGTACGACCTCAATTACATTTGTTCTGCAAGGGAAATCTACTTAAAATCCACCCTATGCACCTATGGGTAAATAGGAGGTGTTATCTACAGGTTACCCCTCTTTTCTGTCCAGGTTATTTACTAGGGATTTAGTTCGCTCAAGATATTGCTGCTGGCTTTGCGGGCATAACTCAAATATATGCGATTTTTTAATTAATTAACAGGTGCAACATATCATCCACAACTTGTGCCTACGCCTCCATAATACCACACACACCAGCCTGTGTAAGACAGTAGTGATTCAACTTGGGACAAATCGCCCCCCAATGGAAAGGTGGCAGGTCGACCAGTTGCCATGGGCCAGACACACCAGCCTGTGTAAGACAGTAGTGATTCAACTTGGGACAAATCGCCCCCCAATGGAAAGGTGGCAGGTCGGCCCGTTGCCATGGGCCAGACACATCAGCCTGTGTAAGACAGTAGTGATTCAACTTGGGACAAATCGCCCCCCAATGGAAAGGTGGCAGGTCGGCCCGTTGCCATGGGCCAGACACATCAGCCTGTGTAAGACAGTAGTGATTCAACTTGGGACAAATCGCCCCCCAATGGAAAGGTGGCAGGTCGGCCCGTTGCCATGGGCCACACACACCAGCCTGTGTAAGACAGTAGTGATTCAACTTGGGACAAATCGCCCCCCAATGGAAAGGTGGCAGGTCGACCAGTTGCCATGGGCCACACACATCAGCCTGTGTAAGACAGTAGTGATTCAACTTGGGACAAATCGCCCCCCAATGGAAAGGTGGCAGGTCGACCCGTTGCCATGGGCCAGACACATCAGCCTGTGTAAGACAGTAGTGATTCAACTTGGGACAAATCGCCCCCCAATGGAAAGGTGGCAGGTCGGCCCGTTGCCATGGGCCAGACACATCAGCCTGTGTAAGACAGTAGTGATTCAACTTGGGACAAATCGCCCCCCAATGGAAAGGTGGCAGGTCGGCCCGTTGCCATGGGCCAGACACATCAGCCTGTGTAAGACAGTAGTGATTCAACTTGGGACAAATCGCCCCCCAATGGAAAGGTGGCAGGTCGACCCGTTGCCATGGGCCAGACACATCAGCCTGTGTAAGACAGTAGTGATTCAACTTGGGACAAATCGCCCCCCAATGGAAAGGTGGCAGGTCGACCCGTTGCCATGGGCCAGACACATCAGCCTGTGTAAGACAGTAGTGATTCAACTTGGGACAAATCGCCCCCCAATGGAAAGGTGGCAGGTCGGCCCGTTGCCATGGGCCAGACACATCAGCCTGTGTAAGACAGTAGTGATTCAACTTGGGACAAATCGCCCCCCAATGGAAAGGTGGCAGGTCGGCCCGTTGCCATGGGCCAGACACATCAGCCTGTGTAAGACAGTAGTGATTCAACTTGGGACAAATCGCCCCCCAATGGAAAGGTGGCAGGTCGACCCGTTGCCATGGGCCAGACACATCAGCCTGTGTAAGACAGTAGTGATTCAACTTGGGACAAATCGCCCCCAATGGAAAGGTGGCAGGTCGAGCCGTTGCCATGGGCCAGACACATCAGCCTGTGTAAGACAGTAGTGATTCAACTTGGGACAAATCGCCCCCCAATGGAAAGGTGGCAGGTCGGCCCGTTGCCATGGGCCACACACACCAGCCTGTGTAAGACAGTAGTGATTCAACTTGGGACAAATCGCCCCCCAATGGAAAGGTGGCAGGTCGAGCCGTTGCCATGGGCCAGACACATCAGCCTGTGTAAGACAGTAGTGATTCAACTTGGGACAAATCGCCCCCCAATGGAAAGGTGGCAGGTCGGCCCGTTGCCATGGGCCAGACACATCAGCCTGTGTAAGACAGTAGTGATTCAACTTGGGACAAATCGCCCCCCAATGGAAAGAGGATAGGAGTACTATTGGGTGATAATTGTTTTTGTATCGGATGTAGAATTGGTGCGGAACATGTGTTGTAGGAGACAGCTGTCTGCCTAGCTACCCTCTCCTCGGTGATTGACGGCACGCTATTGTAGGAGTGGTATCAGTAACCCGATCTTGCGGCCAACGTGTGAAACGCCACCCAGCCCTCCATTCAGCTCTCTGACAAAACATGTGTAAATAGCGGATCAGGCCCACATTCCCACGTCAACCTCTCCACTTCTTACTCACCTCATTTTTATAATTCAACCACATCAACAAGTATTCTTCTATCTGCAATCGTCTCTCGCTCCATTTTCAACTCTAAAATGACTCAATTATCATTTAGTTTCAAGATCTTGTAAACGGACATGTAATCGGGGCTCAAATCAGTCCTATCACTAGGTGGACTGCTATCGAATTAATATCTGATAGAGAATTTTCTTCAACTCTCTCCAGTATGACTAAGAGTGTGAACTGAAGGCATCCAAACATGAGTTGGGAGGCCTTAAATATAATATATAAATTACAATTTGAGTAAAAAAAGCCAAAGCCATTTCTGTATAACTGTGGTAAATTGAATTCAGTTTTCTGTAGCCTGACATGATTTACAGTAGGTTTAACCAGTCCAGAGCTGTGAGATTATCTAACAGAAATTAAAATCGACCCAAACAAGGTAGAAAAAACCCGAGCCAAGGAAGGTAACTGTATTTATCACAAGTTGTCACACCCGCCACCATACTGTTCATCTGATGTTGAGGGGCTTAGCGAGGCAGCTACCTTCAATGTAGCTAAGCACACCGAAGTTGCAGTAAGCCAGCCATAAGCTCAGAACATATTCCTAATCAAAGGCCAAGAATTGCAAACAACTCTCGGTTTTCCTAGAACTGTGAAGGGAAAACATAAGCAGCCTCATTTCTCAAAATGTATGTTGTTTGTTAACGGGTTATTTAGTCTAAATGGGATCAATAGATAACTAAAAATATCCTATTCCTCAAACAATGGTTGGCCTTACCAAGGTGATTATGACCAACGCTGGCCTTACCAAGGTGATTAGGACCAACGCTGGCCTTACCAAGGTGATTATGACCAACGCTGGCCTTACCAAGGTGATTATGACCCACGCTGGCCTTACCAAGGTGATTATGACCAACGCTGGCCTTACCAAGGTGATTATGACCAACGCTGGCCTTACCAAGGTGATTATGACCCACGCTGGCCTTACCAAGGTGATTAGGACCAACGCTGGCCTTACCAAGGTGATTATGACCAACGCTGGCCTTACCAAGGTGATTATGACCAACGATGGCCTTACCAAGGTGATTATGACCAACGCTGGCCTTACCAAGGTGATTATGACCAACGCTGGCCTTACCAAGGTGATTATGACCAACGCTGGCCTTACCAAGGTGATTATGACCAACGCGTTAGCTTGGAAAATGAAGGCAACACGCTATGCTTAACTCCTTTGCTAAGGGAACCTGTAAACCTAATAAAATAGGGTAAGTATCTGTAATGGAGCCTTTCAAATGCCATTGTCATATTTTATAAATGAGCTGAACAAACAAGCTGGGCATGAGTTGGCCGTCGGTGTGGAATACCCGAGGCAAAGGTCTACATTAGGTTTGGGCGGAATAGGAGCTGGACCTAATGAGAGGACAGATTGGTTGTTAAACAATTTGCCGCCTGTATCCATGGCAACGTGTGTAATGAGCCCGCCAGAACACGCTCCACTGGGCAGGGTTTTTTGATCTGCTTGTCCACCGCTGTTCAGCTCACCAACCCCTCCGTTCACCCTCCTACACACCCTCCTCCGATATTTACTACCCACGATACCATTTCCTGATAAAACTTTACACTTGCCTTCTTCAGAGAGAATTAAGCTGTTTACAAGGATCCCCTACTTGCAATAATCGGATTTATGTGGTAATTTATGGATGTTGTGGTCGCGGAGCCGCTCAGTCTAATAACAATCGACAAATTTGCCAATAGCCATGTAACATTCATTTCATTTCCTTTAAGAACTATTCACTTTGTTCATGTCGACAAGAGGCAAGAAATTGGAATGGATGTTACATTCAATTTGAGCGCCCGATATATCCGATATGATAAAATACAAGCTGAGGCAGTTAAAGCAGGTTCTGGTTATTGGCCCTTGGTCTTATTGGACCGTATTATCTCAGCAGGTCCTGGTTATAGGCCCTTGGTCTCATTGGACTGTATTATCTCAGCAGGTTCTGGTTATTGGCCCTTGGTCTTATTGGACTGTATTATCTCAGCAGGTTCTGGTTATTGGCCCTTGGTCTTATTGGACTGTATTATCTCAGCAGGTTCTGGTTATTGGCCCTTGGTCTTATTGGACTGTATTATCTCAGCAGGTTCTGGTTATTGGCCCTTGGTCTTATTGGACTGTATTATCTCAGCAGGTTCTGGTTATAGGCCCTTGGTCTTATTGGACTGTATTATCTCAGCAGGTTCTGGTTATAGGCCCTTGGTCTTATTGGACTGTATTATCTCAGCAGGTTCTGGTTATTGGCCCTTGGTCTTATTGGACTGTATTATCTCAGCAGGTTCTGGTTATTGGCCCTTGGTCTTATTGGACTGTATTATCTCAGCAGGTTCTGGTTATTGGCCCTTGGTCTTATTGGACTGTATTATCTCAGCAGGTTCTGGTTATTGGCCCTTGGTCTTATTGGACTGTATTATCTCAGCAGGTTCTGGTTATTGGCCCTTGGTCTTATTGGACTGTATTATCTCAGCAGGTTCTGGTTATTGGCCCTTGGTCTTATTGGACTGTATTATCTCAGCAGGTTCTGGTTATTGGCCCTTGGTCTTATTGGACTGTATTATCTCAGCAGGTTCTGGTTATTGGCCCTTGGTCTTATTGGACCGTATTATCTCAGCAGGTCGACTCGAATCCTGGAATATGCCCAAACTTGGCTACTAGTTTATCCCAAAATATTATTTCCTTAGGTGTTTATTGAAGTAGCCTTCAACCACAATGCAAACTGCACTAATCGCACAACCACAATATACATTGCACTTCTAAGAACCGTTTATCCGTGGATCTACCATATAAGTTGGACTACTAGTAATTGCCTTTTAGCCTCAGAACCACAATGCAAACTGCACTAATCGCACAAGCACAGTATACATTGCACTTCTAAGAACCGTTTATCCGTGGAACTACCATGTAAGTTGTACTACTAGCGAAGTAACAGGGAGCATGGTGAGGGCGGTGTTAGTAGAGAGCACTAGTGTCGCGGTAGTCTAGTGAGTGAATAGACCTGGCCAGCCAGTAAGGGCTCTCCTAGATGGCGTCCACTGGCAAACTGGTAGTTCCTTTCTAGTCCTATAAAGAGCCATGCCTATTTCCCCAATGTCCAATAGATCATTCCCGGGCGTGGCGCAAACTCTACAATGCTAACCAGCCATTTCACAATATGCCAAATTAAACATTCTGCACCAAATATGTACTTGCTGTAGAAGTTGCAGTCAATTGGTTATAACAATTTTATGAATACATACTGAATAACAGTAATAACAATTATGAGTAAAAAAAGAAAAGAAAATATAACTAGAGATAGGTCATATGTATATCAATATCGGTTTTGAATATTTTCAGAGATCACTTACAGATTCGAAATTTAAAAATGACGTACAATTATGAGTAAGAGCAAAAAGCAGACCACTTTCTTTTGAAAGCATTGACTCAATTATTTACACTTTGCATATTTCTTATTATCTTTTAATTATGCTACCAATTAATTCTTATACTTGAGCAGACCTAATTTATATCATTTTCTATCTAGGATAGAACTACGTAGAATGGCATATTTCCTTTAAATAACTTTATATATAAAATGAGCTCACCTAAATAACACGATTTTGTAACAGTCTTGATATCTAACAAAAATAATTAGTTATATCGTATGTAAGATCGAAATATAATATGAAATTAGGATCAGTAAATTAAAGTTGTAATTTGATTAACGAAATGACTGAGCGAGTATTAGTGATGATGGACGAAGGGTAGAGGAAGTGTGTAGTAAATACGCAAATAAGGGATGTAACTAGGGGAGAGGGCAGAGGGGTAGCTACCCTCTCTCTCTAGCTACCATCTTCATAATCGATTTTATGCTTCTCTCTCAGTCTCTACTCCAATATTTGCAGACAGCTCCACGCTACTTACAACAATCGACATCGTTTACACTGTCAAATTGGGCAGAGGTGGTGCTGATAGCACAGGCAGAGGTGGCGCTGATAGCACAGGCAGAGGTGGTGCTGATAGCACAGGCAGAGGTGGCGCTGATAGCACAGGCAGAGGTGGTGCTGATAGCACAGGCAGAGGTGGCGCTGATAGCACAGGCAGAGGTGGTGCTGATAGCACAGGCAGAGGTGGCGCTGATAGCACAGGCAGAGGTGGCGCTGATAGCACAGGCAGAGGTGGCGCTGATAGCACAGGCAGAGGTGGGGCTGATAGCACAGGCAGAGGTGGCGCTGATAGCACAGGCAGAGGTGGCGCTGATGGCACAGGCAGAGGTGGCGCTGATAGCACAGGCAGAGGTGGTGCTGATGGCACAGGCAGAGGTGGTGCTGATGGCACAGGCAGAGGTGGCGCTGATAGCACAGGCAGAGGTGGCGCTGATAGCACAGGCAGAGGTGGAGCTGATAGCACAGGCAGAGGTGGTGCTGATAGCACAGGCAGAGGTGGCGCTGATAGCACAGGCAGAGGTGGTGCTGATAGCACAGGCAGAGGTGGTGCTGATGGCACAGGCAGAGGTGGTGCTGATGGCACAGGCAGAGGTGGTGCTGATCGCACAGGCAGAGGTGGTGCTGATTGCACAGGCAGAGGTGGTGCTGATAGCACAGGCAGAGGTGGCGCTGATCGCACTGGCAGAGGTGGTGCTGATGGCACAGGCAGAGGTGGTGCTGATGGCACAGGCAGAGGTGGTGCTGATGGCACAGGCAGAGGTGGCGCTGATAGCACGGGCAGAGGTGGCGCTGATAGCACAGGCAGAGGTGGTGCTGATAGCACAGGCAGAGGTGGTGCTGATGGCACAGGCAGAGGTGGTGCTGATGGCACAGGCAGAGGTGGTGCTGATGGCACAGGCAGAGGTGGTGCTGATAGCACGGGCAGAGGTGGTGCTGATGGCACAGGCAGAGGTGGTGCTGATGGCACAGGCAGAGGTGGTGCTGATAGCACAGGCAGAGGTGGTGCTGATAGCACAGGCAGAGGTGGCGCTGATAGCACGGGCAGAGGTGGTGCTGATGGCACAGGCAGAGGTGGTGCTGATGGCACAGGCAGAGGTGGTGCTGATGGCACAGGCAGAGGTGGTGCTGATGGCACAGGCAGAGGTTGCGCGGATCGCACAGGCAGAGGTGGTGCTGATCGCACAGGCAGAGGTGGCGCTGATAGCACTGGCAGAGGTGGTTCTGATGGCACTGGCAGAGGTGGTGCTGATGGCACAGGCAGAGGTGGTGCTGATGGCACAGGCAGAGGTGGTGCTGATAGCACGGGCAGAGGTGGCGCTGATAGCACAGGCAGAGGTGGTGCTGATGGCACAGGCAGAGGTGGTGCTGATGGCACAGGCAGAGGTGGTGCTGATGGCACAGGCAGAGGTGGTGCTGATAGCACAGGCAGAGGTGGTGCTGATAGCACAGGCAGAGGTGGTGCTGATAGCACGGGCAGAGGTGGCGCTGATAGCACGGGCAGAGGTGGCGCTGATAGCACAGGCAGAGGTGGCGCTGATAGCACAGGCAGAGGTGGTGCTGATAGCACAGGCAGAGGTGGCGCGCGAGAGAGAGAGAGAGAGAGAGAGAGAGAGAGAGAGAGAGAGAGAGAGAGAGAGAGAGAGAGAGAGAGAGAGAGAGAGAGAGAGAGAGAGAGAGAGAGTTAAAATGGAAGAGGCGGTCCTGTGAAAGAGATCCTAATCGGGTTTGGGGAAAGGTGCCGGGCGTTCGTTGGTTATTAGCTGGCGAGAGTTGAGCGGTCGATAGCCGGCAAGCTGCCTTCCTAGCAGTCCCTACCTACTCCCGCCCGCTATGCCCATCTATAGCTTACTCGCCATTTTTATTTCATTAGTTTATTCATTATATACTTTTAAATGCTAAAACATTTGCGTATATTGGTCTGGTCATTTTACTAATAATATTCAGCAGGTTTTATCTGTAGGCATTTAATCAGCCATTTCGGTGTATTTATTTAATGAATCAGTCTCCTGCAGACCCAATGACGGCAGCATTGGCTATTAATGCACAAGTGGCTGGGCAAAAGGAAATTTATTTATAGTAGTTATATAGAAATATATATGCGTTTGTGTTTGTGTGTGTGTGTAGATATGTATTTATGTATAATTTTGAACGTAGCTTATTTTCGTTATTTCCTAGTTAGGATAGGCGGGTATTTGTGGAAGTTCGTGGAAAATTGTGTCAGGAGTAGGAGCATAACAGCTGATTTGCCTGAAAGGAAACCTGCTAACGAACTGTATTAGCTGGTACTTTAGTCTAATGTTGGGCATATGACCAATGTAACTAGACTAGCCTGCCCCAACTACAATCATGACGATATCACGCATACAATTTCAGTTTATGACCATTTATTATCCTGTCGAAATGTGAGTATGCGAGGAACCCAATATTAGAAGACTCCTTGGTCATGAGTAAGATAATTAACTGTTACCTTATTGTCTTGCGAACCAGGTAAAGTACTCCATGCCTGGTTGAAATTAAGGCCGGTCAAAAGATGTTCAGTGGTAGTGGTCAAATATGCCATGAGTGAGAGCAACTTAACGATCAAAAGGTCAACATATAAATAAAATCTTTAATATTCGAACCAGAGGAGAACTAGATCCCTTGTTTAGCAATCCATTTTACGTTTTACTAATTCCTATTACCCCCCCCCCAATTAGTATTAGGAGCAAAATGTGACAATAATAAAAACAACCCTTTTTTGTTTTTATTAGCATAACAAGAATAAAACTAGTATAGCTTTAGTGACTTATATAGACATTTATATCATTTATATATTATATATATATATATATATATTATATATATATATATATATATATATATATATATATATATATATAATACACTGGGATGTTGGCTGCCTTGTTTGCGTACAATCACGACACTTTCCATTTTAGATATTATTAAGTTGTAAATTGACTTCTTCTTACCGTTTGTATGTATTCGGTTAACATTTACAGTTGTGTTACCAGTATGTAGATGTATCTGTTGTAAACCTTACCTTAGTTTATGCAGCCCTTGCGTGTCGGACTTTTTTACAACATAATGGGCCAAGTAATTCGTAATCATATTCGTTTTCATTTAATAATTTCTTATTATAAACTGAGTACTATTCACAATTTCTATTCCCAAAAGCAGCACCACAGCCATTCTTAACAATATTATATTCTATACCGGACCAACAAACTTAGTATGTTTGACATTCTCTATTGCGTGCTTATGTTGGAAAGGGGTAGTATTTGTTTCCCGCCTACAACCGTACTTGGTTATACGACAAAAGTGTATATAACTAATGTTACTCTGAATAACAAACGAAACAAGGTTGGTAATGTGCACGTATACCGAAAAACTAATAGAAAATGAAATATCGTAATATTTCATTTCAGTCTCTCCTCATAACACCCGCTCATGTTCTTTTCTAATGTGCATATGTTCATGTTCATATAGCTTATAATCAAGGAAATTCTAATACTAACCCACATACACAGATTCGTTGGGTTTCGTTTAGTCGTTTATGCCCAATAAAATTGTTGACTCCCACTATAGTTTTCAGCGCCGTTGGAAGAGACAGTCCTGTTTGCAAGTGTCTTAAATGATGTATTCCACTTTATTAGAGAATGCAACTGTATCCTCAACATCGGCTTTCGTTTTGCTATTTCCATCGCTGGCTCTTTTGAAAGGTATCTTAGGTTGGATAAGAGTCAACAGTCTTGTATGAGATGGCTGGAGTTGAGTTGTTTGATCCCGTGCCCATAATGAGTTGCTTATCGATTTAAATCTGTTTAGGCACAATCCAGCCACGTCCTGATGGTTATTGTCTTGTGCAAAACTTAGAAGCTATTACTTTCTTGCTCAAATATTCTGAATATATGGAGATTTAAAGAAAACGCCGGCGAACAGCAATATGACATTTGGCGAAAAGGGTGGGCAGAGCTGTTTAGTGGTTCTGGTGTGGTAGCGACAGGTGATGTTGGGGCTCCACTCTCATTTCCTTGTCCCTTTTCTGCCTACATCCGTCAACCGGAAATAGTTCCTTTACTGCACTCAATGCACTTACAACTTTCACAATTCTTGCCTCCTTCAAATGCACCGCTCAAATGCAATACAGCAGAATGGTTTATATATATATACTAGCTAAGGCTTCGACTATTCAACTTATTTAATTTCATGCTTTAAGAAAACCAAATAATGTGCATAAAGCTAAAAAAAAGCAATCGTACTCGATCCATATTACATGGCAATTCCACAACTTCCCGCTTTCCTTTTGAGTTTCTTAACTGCTTTTTGCCGAGTTTACTATTCTCAGGTCAAGTATGTTTCTGTTGAAGAAGTGTCAAATGATAGGTCAGTTTGTCTTAATATTAAATTCGAATTTACCATGTCCTCTTAGTAATTGTGCGGTGTAATGCATTCTTTAACCATACAGTATTTAATTGACACAATAAAATTTGTTCAACGTCGCCATTTGTATAACATTGCCCATTATATCTTATATAAATAATCATAATTTTGAAACTCAAATTCAGGTAGTTTTTTTTTCCTTTCTATTCAAAGGCACAAAAAGGAAATAAAATACTGCTGATGTGACCGGGGGGAGGGGAGGTTGGCAGAAAAATAATGTTATAAAATAGAAAACAGTTCAAGTAAGATAAAATAATAATTAGATACAAAAACCTTATATTAATGGAATAGATTATTGGTGAATCACAGCTACATGCAGGATACAATTATTTTAAAAATCAATACATTATTGGGATAAATGGTGGCAAACCGCTCAATAAGATCATCCTCCCAAGTAACAAAAACTATCTGCCAGTGTCAGGTACTCAATTTCTGTTTAGGATAGAAAATGCTTTAAAAAATAAGTGGAGTTTGTTAATTACACCTACTACAAGGAGAAGTCAAGAGAATAATTCTATATGTATATATATACTAGCGGGCCCGACCTGCATGATATATCAAGCGATTAGGATGTTAAATTTAATAATATTATTTTTAAAACAAAAGCTACTTTTAATAACACAAAAAAACACTTTTGTTATGTGCACGTTAGCCTAAAAACAAATAGAAAACGAAATATCGCGAATTTTTTATTCAGGCCTCCCGTATAACCCCCACTCCCCTTTGAAGCTAAAAAAATTAATATAGCTTACAGTAATGGAAGCTAGTAATCCTAATTCACATACCGAGTTTTGTTAAGTACGGTTCAATCGTTGGTGCCCAACAAAATTGTTGGCTCCCACTTTAATGTTTCAGTGTATCTCGTTTATACTTTGTTATACGTCAATAGTTATATAACAAAAGTAACTCTAATTATCAAAATAAACAACTCTTATCCTGTGCACATTTGCCGAAAACCCAATAGGAAACGAAATATGGCTATTTTTAATTTCAGGCCACCTTCACGACCTCTGCGGCGCTATACCATCCGGGGCGTCACCCAAACGGGTATTTAAAAATTCATTCAAATAGGTCCAGCCATCTAGGATGGCTTCAGTGACATACACACGTACAGTAGAATTATACATATATAAGATATATATATATATATATATATATATATATATATAAGACTTATATATATATATAAACACTCATTATTTAAACGAGTCAAGAACTGATGCGTGGGAGATTGATGAAATTGAAAAATGCCGGTTCAACAAATGTGTCCAAGGTTAGACTTGAAGTGTGTAATCTAGAACCATTTCAATTAGAAACGTTTTATTAATTCTGAAATTGATGCTTTTTTTTTTTATTTTATTCTTTTTCAATTTGAGCCTTCAGTATATGCCCAAGTAAATCTTATTTTTGCGGTTTCCACTTCGATCGATTAGAACACTGCCGAGGTTATTTTTAATGTTTGTTTATATAGAATATTTAAAGTGGGAAAAAAAGGTTATATTGTCTCGAGGAGGCCACTCTGAATCATCTGGGATATCTGCTTAGTTCATAAAGGCTCTACTTTTCAATAACAGTCCTTGAAAAGCTATGTTGTTTTACAGTTTTTTTCACTCTGCAAGCTTCTGAATAAAGGAAATGTGTGGTCCATGTGGAAGGAAAATATATGATTTTACTCTCAGTCGTCCGCAAAAATATTGGGGTTACATGAATTTCCTAGCCTTATAAAATCCGTACTTAATAAATGTTTGGAAATGAGAATAATGCTGTATTTGGAGATAATGAAGTGGAATTAATGTGAAAGTGAGAGTAACTAACGGTAGGGACGAAAGGAAAATTCGCAGAATTTTGTCTTGTAGAGCAAGTAAGGTTTCGGCGAAATGTTAACAAGGTCAGTTTGGAAGAAAGCAAGGATTCGTGACCAATTGTAGAAAGTTTGGAGAAGGATGGGCGGCTGCTTTATCATCAGTCTCACAATCATAACAGCTTAGTTGGAAGTTTACACTAAATAAAATGTATTCCTATACGGTTACTTCAGCAAGCAAAGAAAATAATATGTTTTATATATATGTGTGTGTGTGTGTGTGTGTGTGTGTACATATGAATGGGAATGAACGTCAGATTGCCATATACTATAAAATGTTTTGATAATTGGATATTCTTGAAGATATGTGTCATATATGCCGTCATGGAAAGAAGGTCACTAAATAGCAGATATGCCTTTAAGTCGTAGGAGAAGTAGACGATTGTTGTTGAATATGCATTGAAAAGTCTCAGATGCATCTTGTCCAAGTTCACCAGTTTTTTGTACATTTATCTGTAGGCCAACATTAGTTTATGCTAAAGCTTTCTTTCATTCTACATAACGGCCAACATTAGTTATGCTAAAGCTTCTTGCATGCTACATAACGGCCAACATTAGTTATGCTAAAGCTTCTTGCATTCTACATAACGGCCAAGCATTAGTTATGCTAAAGCTTCTTGCATGCTACATAACGGCCAACATTAGTTTATGCTAAAGCTTCTTGCATGCTACATAACGGCCAACATTAGTTATGCTAAAGCTTCTTGCATGCTACATAACGGCCAACATTTAGTTATGCTAAAGCTTCTTGCATGCTACATAACGGCCAACATTAGTTATGCTAAAAGCTTCTTGCATGCTACATAACGGCCAACATTAGTTTATGCTAAAGCTTCTATCATTCTACATAACGCCAACATTAGTTATGCTAAAGCTTCTTGCATGCTACATAACGGGCCAAACATTAGTTATGCTAAAGCTTCTATCATTCTACATAACGGCCAACATTAGTTATGCTAAAGCTTCTTGCATGCTACATAACGGCCAACATTAGTTATGCTAAAGCTTCTTGCATTCTACATAACGGCCAACATTAGTTATGCTAAAGCTTCTTGCATGCTACATAACGGCCAACATTAGTTATGCTAAAGCTTCTTGCATGCTTACATAACGGCCAACATTAGTTATGCTAAAGCTTCTTGCATGCTACATAACGGCCAACATTAGTTATGCTAAAGCTTCTTGCATGCTACATAACGGCCAACATTAGTTATGCTAAAGCTTCTTGCATGCTACATAACGGCCAACATTAGTTATGCAAAAGCTTCTATCAATTCTACATAACGGCCAACATTAGTTATGCTATAAGCTTCTTGCATGCTACATAACGGCCAACATTAGTTATGCTAAAGCTTCTATCATTCTACATAACGGCCAACATTAGTTATGCTAAAGCTTCTTGCATCTACATAACGGCCAACATTAGTTATGCTAAAGCTTCTTGCATGCTATATAACGGCCAACATTAGTTATGCTAAAGCTTCTTGCATGCTACATAACGGCCAACATTAGTTATGCTAAAGCTTTTGCATGCTACATAACGCCAACATCATTAGTTAGCTTCTTGCTACTATGCTACATGCTACATAACGGCCAACGTTATTATGCTATTATTGCATGCTACATATAGTTCTAAGCTTCTTGCATGCTAAGCTCATGCATAACGGCCAACATTAGTTATGCTAAAGCTTCTTGCATGCTACATAACGGCCAACATTAGTTATGCTAAAGCTTCTTGCATGCTACATAACGGCCAACATTAGTTATGCTAAAGCTTCTTGCATGCTACATAACGGCCAACATTAGTTATGCTAAAGCTTCTTGCATGCTACATAACGGCCAACATTAGTTATGCTAAAGCTTCTATCATTCTACATAACGGCCAACATTAGTTATGCTAAAGCTTCTATCATTCTACATAACGGCCAACATTAGTTATGCTAAAGCTTCTTGCATGCTACATAACGGCCAACATTAGTTATGCTAAAGCTTCTTGCATGCTACATAACGGCCAACATTAGTTATGCTAAAGCTTCTTGCATTCTACATAACGGCCAACATTAGTTATGCTAAAGCTTCTTGCATGCTACATAACGGCCAACATTAGTTATGCTAAAGCTTCTTGCATGCTACATAACGGCCAACATTAGTTATGCTAAAGCTTCTTGCATGCTACATAACGGCCAACATTAGTTATGCTAAAGCTTCTTGCATGCTACATAACGGCCAACATTAGTTATGCTAAAGCTTCTTGCATGCTACATAACGGCCAACATTAGTTATGCTAAAGCTTCTTGCATGCTACATAACGGCCAACATTAGTTATGCTAAAGCTTCTTGCATGCTACATAACGGCCAACATTAGTTATGCTAAAGCTTCTTGCATGCTACATAACGGCCAACATTAGTTATGCTAATGCTTCTTTCATTCTACATAACGGCCAACATTAGTTATGCTAAAGCTTCTTGCATGCTACATAACGGCCAACATTAGTTATGCTAAAGCTTCTTGCATGCTACATAACGGCCAACATTAGTTATGCTAAAGCTTCTTGCATGCTACATAACGGCCAACATTAGTTATGCTAAAGCTTCTTGCATGCTACATAACGGCCAACATTAGTTATGCTAAAGCTTCTTGCATGCTACATAACGGCCAACATTAGTTATGCTAAAGCTTCTTGCATGCTACATAACGGCCAACATTAGTTATGCTAAAGCTTCTTTCATTCTACATAACGGCCAACATTAGTTATGCTAAAGCTTCTTGCATGCTACATAACGGCCAACATTAGTTATGCTAAAGCTTCTCAGTCGATAACCGCCATATGAAGGAGACCTAGGTTGAAGAAGATTTCGCCGTGTTAGAGTACTCGGGATGTGTTCCATTAGGAAGTCTAGCAAGGATAGGTGGGATGAAGTGTGGGAGCTACTTGAGACCAGCTTATATTGACAAACAAACAATTAGTTTGGTGAATGGAAACAAACCCAATCTGCATTTGTATTAGGATTAGCAGTGATGCATAGGAGACAATGTGCATTAGCAGTGATCCTCCTGCATAGGAGACAATATGCATTCCCCAAGAGCAGAATAAGAACTCGTTAGTTGGTCCTCGTGGGAACACCTTGTCACTACTCTGACAATGGTAACCATCCCGATGCAAATGACTTTGGGGGGAATAATAGGATAATTTTTGGAATTCCGAGCCGATGGACGAGGCGGTAAGTAGGCTACTATAGAACCATTGTGCCTCAGGGAAGGGAGCCATCATTCATCAGTTGATGTATGCTAATGAGATGCAGGGCCCACACTGTCTCTGGTAAACAGTATTAATTGAACAAGTGGAACAATTATCAGGCTGAGGAAATAGGAAATAAGGTTGCCTTGTCTAGAGGTGTTGGCCGACCACACACGTGGACAACACAGCCACCTGTCGCCTTATCCAGTCTTAGCTCATGGTAAAACTAACAACAGATCAGCCATCAATGATGCCGTTTATTATTTTTCTTAACTTACTATTATATTTGATTTGGGTTGCTATTGATAAATTATAATAAAATTAGTCCTACATAGGGTATAGGAGTCAGACTGGAAAACAGCTTTTATATATAAGATGTCTACCGACAAAGACATTCTATTTCTGGAAAAGCTTCATGGTGTTTGAGGGAAGCTCCAAATGGTCTAGGAACGTTCAGCTCCAACCTCAACTGTAGTAAATAAGTATAACACAAACACATTTCTAGTTTGAAGGGAAAACTCTGAACAATACTCAAACTATAGATATTTGTTAAACAATTGTGCTCCACTGCATGACCAAGGACATTGAAGAGGTCATCCTAGTCCTGGATAATATGGCTGCTGTCAGAAAACAGATTCTGAGTATTTTTATAAAACAAAAATGGAGTCGAAAGATAATAATACTGAGTCATATATTTCATGGCATATTCAAGGATACCTTTTTAATGAGCT
Organism: Riptortus pedestris; assembly: GCA_019009955.1. NCBI lineage: Eukaryota > Metazoa > Arthropoda > Insecta > Hemiptera > Alydidae > Riptortus > Riptortus pedestris. Next base: position 259,175,229 of record CM032228.1, read on the forward strand.
AAACAACATTTGTGACATTTGTGTTGCTGATGGTGGAGTAGCAAGGTGCCAAGATGTGGAGGCGGACCCCGGTCAATGTGGTACTAGCCCCTCCAGACATAGAGGAAGATTTAGAGAATGCTGATGGTGGAGAAGCAAGGTGCCAAGATGTGGAGGCAGACCCCGGTCAATGTGGTACTAGCCCCTCCAGACATAGAGGAAGATTTAGAGAATGCTGATGGTGGAGAAGCAAGGTGCCAAGATGTGGAGGCAGACCCCGGTCAATGTGGTACTAGCCCCTCCAGACATAGAGGAAGATTTAGAGAATGCTGATGGCGGAGAAGCAAGGTGCCAAGATGTGGAGGCAGACCACGGTCAATGTGGTACTAGCCCCTCCAGATATAGAGGGAGAATTAGAGAATGCTGATGGTGGAGAAGCAAGGTTACTGCTCCACATCAGCCGTAGCTCTGTCAACATCTACCTATCTATCCTCCAACAGTATCATTTCTCGTTCAGTTACTGCTCCACATCAGCCGTAGCTCTGTCAACATCTACCTATCTATCCTCCAACAGTATCATTTCTCGTTCAGTTACTGCTCCACATCAGCCGTAGCTCTGTCAACATCTACCTATCTATCCTCCAACAGTATCATTTCTCGTTCAGTTACTGCTCCACATCAGCCGTAGCTCTGTCAACATCTACCTATCTATCCTCCAACAGTATCATTTCTCGTTCAGTTACTGCTCCACATCAGCCGTAGCTCTGTCAACATCTACCTATCTATCCTCCAACAGTATCATTTCTCGTTCAGTTACTGCTCCACATCAGCCGTAGCTCTGTCAACATCTACCTATCTATCCTCCAACAGTATCATTTCTCGTTCAGTTACTGCTCCACATCAGCCGTAGCTTTGTCAACATCTACCTATCTATCCTCCAACTGTATCATTTCTCGTTCAGTTACTGCTCCACAATCTACCTATCTATCCTCCAACAGTATCATTTCTCGTTCAGTTACTGCTCCACATCAGCCGTAGCTCTGTCAACATCTACCTATCCTCCAACTGTATCATTTCTCGTTCAGTTACTGCTCCACATCAGCCGTAGCTCTGTCAACATCTACCTATCTATCCTCCAACAGTATCATTTCTCGTTCAGTTACTGCTCCACATCAGCCGTAGCTCTGTCAACATCTACCTATCTATCCTCCAACAGTATCATTTCTCGTTCAGTTACTGCTCCACATCAGCCGTAGCTCTGTCAACATCTACCTATCTATCCTCCAACAGTATCATTTCTCGTTCAGTTACTGCTCCACATCAGCCGTAGCTCTGTCAACATCTACCTATCTATCCTCCAACAGTATCATTTCTCGTTCAGTTACTGCTCCACATCAGCCGTAGCTCTGTCAACATCTACCTATCTATCCTCCAACAGTATCATTTCTCGTTCAGTTACTGCTCCACATCAGCCGTAGCTCTGTCAACATCTACCTATCTATCCTCCAACAGTATCATTTCTCGTTCAGTTACTGCTCCACATCAGCCGTAGCTCTGTCAACATCTACCTATCTATCCTCCAACAGTATCATTTCTCGTTCAGTTACTGCTCCACATCAGCCGTAGCTCTGTCAACATCTACCTATCTATCCTCCAACAGTATCATTTCTCGTTCAGTTACTGCTCCACATCAGCCGTAGCTCTGTCAACATCTACCTATCTATCCTCCAACAGTATCATTTCTCGTTCAGTTACTGCTCCACATCAGCCGTAGCTCTGTCAACATCTACCTATCTATCCTCCAACAGTATCATTTCTCGTTCAGTTACTGCTCCACATCAGCCGTAGCTCTGTCAACATCTACCTATCTATCCTCCAACAGTATCATTTCTCGTTCAGTTACTGCTCCACATCAGCCGTAGCTCTGTCAACATCTACCTATCTATCCTCCAACAGTATCATTTCTCGTTCAGTTACTGCTCCACATCAGCCGTAGCTCTGTCAACATCTACCTATCTATCCTCCAACAGTATCATTTCTCGTTCAGTTACTGCTCCACATCAGCCGTAGCTCTGTCAACATCTACCTATCTATCCTCCAACAGTATCATTTCTCGTTCAGTTACTGCTCCACATCAGCCGTAGCTCTGTCAACATCTACCTATCTATCCTCCAACAGTATCATTTCTCGTTCAGTTACTGCTCCACATCAGCCGTAGCTCTGTCAACATCTACCTATCTATCCTCCAACAGTATCATTTCTCGTTCAGTTACTGCTCCACATCAGCCGTAGC